>JAODAL010045260.1:0-32104 GCA_025379985.1 Phyllomedusa bahiana | reverse complement strand
CTTTTTCAATTTACTCTAGATAAGGGGTTAAACCTGTGCCCGGGGTTCCCCAAAATTTTTTGGGGGCGCCAAAACAGGGGGCGTTTGGGGCGGTCACCCACATTCATAGGATTAAAAACATTTATGAATGTGGGGCGCCAAAAGTAGGCGCATAACTGTCAGAACAGCCAAACCAAGTTAAAAGTGCTTTGGGGCAAATTGTTTTCTGGAAAATGAGAAGGGAGAAGAACAGTCCAACATACTGGCCGTTCTCACTGTTTAAAGCTTTTTAAACGGCTTTTTCCCAAATTCATACGCCCCCAAGCCCTTACAATATGCTGACATTTATTTTGTAGATATTTACCAACAGTCCTCTTATTATCACAGGCAGCAATACAATGAAAGGTAACACATGCGATAAAAACCTGGAGACAAGCAATACAGGATCCACCATTGATCATAAGTAATGGACACGGTTCCCTTCCCTGCACATCATACAGCGTGTTCACACAACTCTCATATAGAAATCTTTTTAGTTCGTTTTTTCCCCTTTTCTGACCACTTTTGCCTCCCATCGCACGCTCCTCTTACGACGGGGGGCAAATCCCTCGAAAGGGCTGTATACAGAGGGGGATGCTGGCTTGGCAAATACCCCTTTTGCTTTCTTTCCAAAGCCCCAGGGGGTAAAAAGCAAATTGAGATTTGTTAAATCCAACGAGGGAGCTGGAGTTTCTACCCCTTTTCCCATAATGCCTTGTGATATGCAAATGCTTTGGGATGCAAAAGGCAATTTCAATTCCACAACCTTATAGGGACCCTCTAAAGAGATCTTCCCCCCTGAGCCACTCATTGCCTCCCAAATCGCCAAGCCGCATCGCTCGCCCTTACAATAGGGGCAAGCAGCCCCCAAACGGCTGTAACAGATGGATATGCTGGGTTGGGTAAATATCCCTTTTGCTTTCCAAAGACCCCGTGGGGCAAAAAAATTTGGGGGATTTTTTACATCCAACGGGGGCCTTTAGCGTCTCCTCCCTTTCCCCTATGCCTTGTGACATGTGCTACGCAGTCTTGGAACCCATCTCTATGAAACTACACTTTGATGCGAGTTTTCCCACTTTGGTACCAAGTCCAACAGGATCAAAGGACATATTTCGTTATCCAAAAACTTTCGGATCAATACTGACCGGGTCAAAAAATAACTAAGTCCCTACATCCACTTTTAAAAAAGTTAAACCTTAAAATAAAACTGTCTTAGCTAATTAAGGTTATAATAAATGGAGAGGGGAGAATTTGGTGTTGGGTTTAGGAATTCAGTAAATTAACACTTCAAGGAAATAAGTTAGCATTGCCTATTAGGGTGCAACCTGCTCGCCGGCACAGGGGCTCAGTAGGTAAGGGATCCCACTGTCATCCTGAAGCACCTTCCTACTGTCTACTAGTTTGCATTTAAGGGCCTGAGTAAGTGATCGGTATAATTCATGTAAACTGGTAATTTTTTTTTTTTTAACAATGAGCGATAGAGTAAAAAGGGGCCAATATACTATTCTTGCACTGGGTAGGAGCCGTCTGTGTCCACCACTGGCTTTGTACAGTTTTGCAAAGGGTCTTATTTGACTATGTTACATACTTCTGACGTACTTAAAAACGATTTGTTAGTAGAGTGAATGTCAGAAGTATTCCCCAAAATACCTGTGATATGTCCATAGGACCCTATGTCTTATGCCCTGTTGCCTAAGGTTTTTTGTATTTGTTTGTTTAGCACAACGGGCAGTATATCACGCAGTATAACCATAGCATGAGGTGCATCACCATCCTCATAGAGGTATACATTGGTAGATTCCATCAACAAGAACTCAAAATGAGGTGTTAACTGGCCAATGACTCAAGCAAGGGTTATTCTCACCACAATGATTAGCTTTCAATATGTAGGTAAAGGTAAATAAAGTCTATTACCAAATACATTGCTTCTTTGATTTTGCTTCTCTTCAGAGCTGGGAGTACTTCTTATCTTCTGCTTTTGCACACAAGTTCCCCTAATTACTGGTCACCTCTCTCTGCTCTTACAGGCTGCAGCAGTGACTGGGGTGAATCATGTCTTGCTGTTTTCCTTATCTTGAAAGACAGGAGTTTGTTTACATTACTTACAGACAAGCGTTAACCTTTACAGCTCTGTAGCCTTGTGCATTACAGTTTATAAACCTGCTACACTCGTCAATGTATTAGGAGCAGCTAGGAATAACAGAAATGATATGCCAATCATTGCTGTAGACCCACCCACAGCCTAACCAGAAAGTGTGAGTCTGAAGCTGGCTGTGGCTCTGTGAAACAGCATCGTCAGAAAACCCATTTAAGCTTCAGTTAACATGCTGCCCATAGACACCTATAGAGAGGAGAGGGGGATAAAGGAATGCACTGCGGAAGTAAGATGGAGAGACACAGATGCAGTTCAGAAATTACATACACAAGTCAGAAATACTGACATTCATTTTGTGCACACACAACTGCTTATTCTGAAGATATCATTTAGGACCCTATATATGCAACACATTTTTGGCACACAAAGATATTTATTCTTAGAAAACACATTATAGAATTTTTTGGCCTACACACAGTAAAAGTGTGGTTTTTAGCATGCATTTACAGTGGGTACGGAAAGAATTCAGACCCCTTTACATTTTTCAATCTTTGTTGCATTGCAGCCATTTGGTACATTAATGTACATTCTGCACCACATCTTGAAAGAAAACCCCCAACAACTGTAGATATTTTTTCAAACTTATTACACAAGAAAAACAAAAACTTTGCTGTGACACTTATATTTCACTCACATGCTGTCCGTTTCCTTCTGATCCTCCTTGAGATGGTTCTACTCCTTCATTGGAGTCTAGCTGTGTATAATTAAACTGATTGGACTTGATTAGGAAAGGCACACACACTGTCTATATAAGACCTCACAGTACATGTCAGCGCACATGATAATCATGAGGTCTAAGGAACAACCCAAGGACCTCAGAGACAGAATTGTGGCAAGGCATAGATCTGGCCAAGGTTACAAAAGAATTTCTGCAGCACTCAAGGTTCCTAAGAGCGCAGTGGCCTCCAGAATCCTTAAATGGAAGAAGTTTGGGACGACCACAACTCTTCCTTGACCTGGCCGTCCAGCCAAACTAAGCAATTGTGGGAGAAGAGGCTTGGTGAGAGAAGTAAAGAAGAACCCCAAGATCACTGTGGCTGAGCTCCAGAGATGCAGTAGGGAGATGGGAGAAAGTTCCACAAAGTCAACTATCACTGAAGTCTCCACCAGTCGGGGCTTTATGGCAAAGTGCGGCTGACGGAAGCCTCTCCTCAGTGCAAGACATATGAAAGCCACATACAGTTTGCAAAAAAGCACATGAAGGACTCCACGACTATGAGAGATAAGATTCTCTGGTTTGATTAGACGAAGATTGAACTTTTTGGTGTTAATTCTAAGCGGATTGTGTGGAGAAAACCAGGCTCTGCTCATCACCTGCCCAATACTATCCCAACAGTGAAACATGATGGTGGCAGCATCATGCTATGGGGGTGTTTTTCAGCTGCAGGAAAAGGACGACTGGTTGCAATTGAAGGAAAGATGAATGCGGCCAATTATAGAGATATCCTGGGTGAAAACCTCTTCCAGAGTGCTCTGGACCTCAGACCGGGCCAAAGGTTCATCTTCCAACAAGACAATGACCCTAAGCACACAGCTAAAATAACAAAGCAGTGGCTTCAGAACAACTCTGTGACCATTCTTGACCGGCTCAGTCAGAGCCCTGAACTAAACCCAACTGAGCATCTCTGGAGAGACTTGAAAATGGCCATACACCAACGTTCACCATCCAACCTGAGGGAACTGGAGAGGATCTGCAAGGAAGAATGGCAGAGAATCCCCAAATCCAGGTGTGAAAAAACTTATTGCATCATTCCCAGGAAGACTCATGGCTGCACTAGCTCAAAAGGTGCTTCTACTTAATACTGAGCAAAGGGTCTGAATACTTATGACCATGTGAGATTTCAGTTTTTCTTGTTTAATAAATTAAATGCAAAAATATCTACATTTCTGTTTTTTTTCTATCAAGATGGGGGGGGGGGGGGCACAGTGTTCATTAATGAGCAAAAAAAATGAACTTTTTTGATCCTACCAAATGGCTGCAATGAAACAAAGAGTGAAAAATTTAAAGAGGTCTGAATACTTTCCGTACCCACTGTATGTGGAAGATATGTCATAGGTAATTAGTTTTCAGCAAAAAGGATGATGTAAGATTACACCTTTTAATACGTTTGAATGTATGTGACACAGATTTTTTATTTTATTCTTTTTAGTAATGTCAGTGAGACGAAATAAGCAATCTTGGTGTGATTTATTTTTTTTAATATTTCCTTTCACTGCTTGTAAAATAATCACCATTTTTAGGAGTTTGATTTATTTCTTTTTTGATGCGTATCCAACTCTGAGTTTATTTTAACTGTACAGAGAAACCGAAATCTTGAACCAAAGAATCTCTACTCTTTAGTTGGCGCCTCAAGATGGAAATAAAAACTGACACAGCAAAATTAACCATGATTTACAGGTCCTATTATAGTTCTAATCTATTAAACCCTCCCGAGATCAAACTGCTTTCTTCATAATACATTAATAATGAAAAAAGTCAGAGCAATACACTCAAGAATGTTTGCCAATTAATGTGAAGGTGGGAAAGTGTCTTACAGCAATTACCTTGATATTCACATTAGGCTGGATACAGTGCAGGGTTTGTCATATTTCATCTAAAATAACAAGGCAGTCAAATATCCTCTGCATGCAATTTGGAGAGGAGGTGCACACTCTACCATAAAGGAGTTGTCTCACTATATTGATTCACCTTACCTCTATCCTGTTTTCTGTTTCATTTTTGAATTCAGTGTTTACTGGCATCTACTAGGCTGCACTGAGGACACCAGGTCTGTAGCTATAGCGACCAGCACTGGCAGCCTATCAGGAGAGATTAAAGAGGTCTGTAGCTATAGCGACTTAAGGAGCTGATGCAGCCCATACAAGGAGGGATATCTCAGAATAGGTAGGACACTGTTAATGGACACATATTGCAAAGTGACTTGTTTTTGCAAGATCTTTAACATATAAAGCAGCAATCCTTCTAGTGAGACACCCCTTTAAAGTTCTGGGGTCCCTGGCAGAGAGTTACTCCCTGTATGCGCTCCTTTACCTTGGAGCTGGGGTGTAGCCCAGGAGGAGAAAGGGATAGCGAATTGTCATTGTCACCTCTATTTAGATCTGTGCTGTAAACAGTGCATTACGGTTCACTGATGTGCATGCAGTATGAGGGGGTGGTCTTGTCAATATAATTGAATGGTATGCGGATGGGAGGGGTGGATCTTGCTACTATAGCCCCCTATTCGGAGCTGTGCTGTAAACAATACATCATGGTTCATTGATGTGCACGCAGTTTGTCATTCCCACAAACATATAACATATCGATTACTCACAAAAAGTTAGGGATATCTGGCGTTCACATTAAATCTATGGAAAATGTAAAGATGTCACAGTACAGTCATATTTTATCCCGAAAGTCGGCCATTTAAGTCAAAGCTGTTCATTTTCTCATCGCAAACAATTTAATGAAACAAAAGCCAACAACAGTGGAGGTTATACGCCATCAAAAAGTGTCAATGTCTCAATAATGTGCCTTGTGGCCTTGAGTATTAGGGCATGTTCACACAGTGTTTTTCAATCTGTTCTTCAATCCAAAAACGGACTGAATAATGCTACGTTAAACGCACCCAAAGACGTATCCAAAGTTTGCTGCGTGTTTGGATGCATTTTCTGTGCAGCAGAAACGCACCCTATAGTCTTAAATAGGGCATCTGCTGCGTCAAACGGATCAAGAATTGACATGACAGTTCTTTGAACGGATCTGAAAGACACATCAGAAAGACAAATGGAAACTAATGTAAATCACACTACACATTGTTAGATGTGTGTTTGGTTCCGTTTGTGATTCCGAAACATGGATCCAAACACGCATCTAAAAAAACGCTATGTGAGCATACCCTTACTGTAGCGGTGGCAGGTGTGGATCCTCTGGGTCACTGCGGGAGATATTACAGAGCACGTCAGGGAGCAGAATCTAAGAAGCCCCCCGGTACTCACCAGAGCCTGCCGCATGGCAGGATGGACCTGGCTGCAGGGGAATCCTAAGTCAGTAACCCTTGGCGCTGACAGTGACTGCCGAGTTGACTGGTGTGTTACAGAAAGAGCAGACAGAGACGTAGTTGGGTCACAAGCAAAGAGGTCAGGGCAGGTGGTAAGCAAACTAAGTCAAAAGTCCGGAAGCTGAAGTCACAGCAGGAGATCACAGAACATGGATACAAGGCAAACACAGGCAAAGGAACACCAATAATCTGGCAAGGGTTGTAGAGGGAGGAGTCCTAATAAATGGGCAGGAGGCCAGCCATTAAAAACCAGGTGTGCACTGGCCCTTTAAATCTGGGGTAGGGAGTAGGAGCGAGGTGAGGTAAGTAACTGCTGGTAGGGCGTTCATAATAAGAAACACTGACACAAGTGTGCCCACGGTCTGAAGCGGTGCACATCGTGACAATAACAACTTGACAACAACATCTCATGCTGTTCACAAATCGAGTTATTGACTGCTGAGACATGGCATCCCACTCTTCTTGAAGGGCACCTCTAAGGTTATTGAGGTTAAGGGGTACTGAGTTACTAGCTTCTACGTGGCGACTCAGCTGATTCCACAGGTTTTAAAGGGGGTTCAGGTCTGGAGAAAGTGCAGACCACTCCACTTGTGGTACCCCAGTCTGCTACAGCCATTCCATGATAATGCGACCTCAATGAGCTGGAGCATTGTTGTCCATGAAGATGAAATTAGCCCTGTAATGCAGAGACACAATGACTGGATTAATTATGTTACTCAAGTAGTAGAGGCTTGTCCCTGTACCATTCACAAAGTATAGGGCAGTTCTGTATTGACAAGAAACACTTGCCCACATTATAACTCCATCACCAAAGGCTTGTCTGATGCATAGCACTCCCCTTGATATCTCCAGCATCGTTGGCGGCGATTATTTCTGCTCAGAGTGAACCAACTTTCATCAGGGAACAGCACTGAGGACAGCTGGTCCCTCGTCCAGCATAAATGCTCCCAGGTCCATGCAAGACGATGATGTCTGTGCCTTGTATGGGGGTCAGGCTGCTTAGCATGCAGAACATGCTGATGGAAATGGTTCCGAATGGTCTGCCATGACACTTGGGTGCTCCTCAACTCCCTTAAACGTGCCTGGAGTTGTAGCATTCATCATCCGGTTCTGCACAGCATTGCTTACAATGAAGCGGTCATCAATGTGTGATGAAGCCAAAAGAACTCCACTTCTTTGCCTTTCTGTGACTCTTCCAGTCTCTCTGTATCTCTGTTCCAGCCGGCTGATGACACTCTAGGCTCAGTGGCCGTTTTCAGCTGAGATCATCTTACTTGAAGCCGCGCAACGGCACGGTACTGTTGATAAATTGGAAGGTGTCATATTGGTCTCATGTTGTCAAAATGTGATCAGCATGATGAGGAGGACTGTTTAAATCCCAATTCAAATTGATCATCTAAATTTATTGGCAATTCAGGGACCAAATACCTATTTGCTATTGAATTTTGCCATTAAGCTCCATGTTAGAGATCAGCAAGTTGTGCAAAAAGTACCGAAACACTGAATAGTTGGACATGTGCATGCGAAAGTTAAGAGATGGTCTCATTTAGTGCATCTAAAAATTTTTTCATGAAATGTTATGTTCATCCTGAAATTTCAATCAAAAGCCAAATATCCCTAACGTTTTGTGAGTGGTGTATAATGTGCAGCCAAAATCCCCTTTTTAAATGGTTTTCCCATAACGAAAACTTACGACCTATCTTATGAATTAGTGATCAGTGGGGATCCGACCACTGGGACACCCACCAATCAAAAATAGTTGTCCTGAGTGATTTTGCTTGAATTAAGCGGGGTCCAGTATAAAGGCTGCACCTTGATTTAAAGCTCTGCGGGATTGCTGAATGTAGACTAGTGCTCTGTGCTGTAAAATCCCAACTGGGTAGTTACACACCAAAGAGCTTTTTTATATTTGAGTTACTGAAATTTAATTTTTTGATAGAAAACTAAATTATAACTAACAGCAACCATATATAAAACCTCAAACTATCACAACCGCCAGCGACTACTATACAAATTAAGCTCTCCAGACTGTATTCGCTATTTTGTCAGTAGCAGGTTTACTTTATGTGAGATTTTTACAGCCATAACTTAACATGAAAGAGGGGGGCTAAAAAGTATCTGAAATTAACCTTTCAATGTGACTACGGTGGCAGAAAACAAATGGATTCAGTTTGGTCCTTCAGCGAACACATTAATTATCGGACTATTCTCTGTAATTTTGTACATAAATCTAAATATTATTTTTAGAGACAAACAAGCACTTTTTCACCTACTGACTGTTGGATAAATTAAAAGAGAGAAAACATCATATATAGTAAAAAAAAATCATAAAAAGGTGAACATTTTTTATTTTTAAAGGGGTATTGTCATAAGCCACAGAGAGACATGTGTCCACTTTGTTCTGTGTAGTGGCAACCAGCCTGGTCCTCTGAGGATGATCTTTAGAATACACAAGGTTGTCTGTGATTTAAAGGACCAGTGCACACTGACAATCTGCTCCCCCTTTAACTGCTATTTAAAGGGACACACCTCCTGCCTTTAGGCCTGATGTTTGATTGTGCTATTTGGTGTTCCTGGGCATATTTCTGCATTGTTTTCCTCATACCGACCTCCAACAGGGAATGTTTCTTTTTTTTTTTGTCCTGCCATTGAACTGTGATTATAGCCGTATTTCTGTGGTTTCATGTGAGAACAATGCCTATCTGACTACCTGTCTTGTATGTCCCTTTAGACATCAGTCCATGAATGACTATATTGGGAGATCAACCTTGGATTCACCAACAGCAAAGATCAGATGCCTTTACAAAAATTAAAGGATGAACACCAAGGCTCTCCTTAAACGGGTTGTTTTACCATGCTGTTACACACAGTCACAAGCAGCTTTACTGTATATTAATGGGGCATATTTATCAAGGCAGAAGCGTCAGAATTCTGTCACAGTTCTGGCCAAACATAATGGAGTACAAGCTTTACACCACATTTTAGACAGTTTCCAAACACTTGTGTGCCTCGTTCGGCAAAAGGGGCGTGACCTCAATAAAGGGGTGTGACCGCAGAGGGGTATGGCTTTGTATACGGCAAAAATGCGGCAAAACTTGGGAGCATGTTAGTGGCATAAAGTAAGCCAACTTAAAGGGGGTGTGAAGTTAGACTAGACGTTTTAACCTGCCCCAGTTTTAAAAACACTAGATAAATGTGGAGGCTGTTTTTTGTTAACTTAAAAATTTAGGAGTTGGGAACTATTGAAAAATTTCCCCAGTGTTTTTGTCTTTTCCCTTGTTTCGGGACTTTTTTCTATAGCAGTCTTTAAGCTTATGCTCCGTATTCCCCAGCTTTCTAATTCATTTAAATTTTGAGAGCGGGAGATCCTTATCTTTTGAGCTCTGAAGCTCCCCTCTCAAAAAAAAAAACCCAAAAAAAAATTTTTAAATTTCCCTTTGTTTTTTTAAATATAACAAAGTTTGTTCTCAAGCTGCCCCCCAGCCCTGGTGTTGACGGTGGTGAGGGGGGGGGGATGGAAACCCCGAGAAATCTATGGCATCAGAGCTGAAAAAATTTTCTCTTTTTCCTAACAAAGAAAAAAAAAACTAAGCAATTTGGGGGAAAAAGGGGCTTCATTCCCCCCTTTTTCCGAAAATTTGCCTTTCTCAAAAGTAAATGTGGGTAGGGGTTTCCCCCCGAAAATTTTTGCGTAATAGTAGGGTCATGGGGTTTGGGGCCCGCTAAAAAGCGGAGGCGGCGCAAAAACGCGGCAGGGAAACCCCAGGGGTATATTACCGGCTGGCATCATCCCGCTTTTCCCCCAGGGCCCGGGAGTGAGCTTGGGAACAGGGGGGGAATTAAAACCCCCCGATGCGCGAATTTTGGGGGACGCAACATCGCAGCTGCGGGCGGCAGGAGTGGTTTCCTGCGGGCCCGGATCCCGGCGAAAGTAACGGCGCTCAGCCCCGCTTACTTTTCTCCTCCCGACAGAAGGGGAGGGAAATTGAGGGGGCTTTCCGGGGTTTGTTAGGGGTGACGTCACGCCCCCAAACAAAAAAATTGTGGGCACGGGGACTGACATTTTGCCATGGGGGACCAGCAAAAGGCTTAAGCTGTGTGTGATTCCTATTGCATGAAGGATTGACGATTTTTATGAAATTTCCCCCGGGGGGGGAAAAGGAAAAAAAGTTTTTTAAAAAAAAAGTAAAAAAAATGTAAAAAATTTAAAAACCCAAAAAACACAAAAAAAAAAATTTAAAAACCACTACACCGCCCTTTTTTCCCCTTTAAAAACCCAGTCCCCAAAAAAAAGATAAAAAAATAAAAAAAGTACCCATATTTAGGTATCCCCCTGGGGGTAGCCCCCCAAACCCCTAAAAATCCATTTTAAATTTAAACCCCGTAAGGGGAACGGGGAAAAAAAAAAAAAAACAGTACAGAATTGCGATTTTTGTTCATCCCGAAAGCAATAAATGGATTTTTAAAAAGTCATCAAAAAACCCCATACCCAACATCAAGTGATCCCAAATTTTTAAAACGTCAGTTCTTTCCTGAAAAAAAAAAATTCCTTAACAGCTCTGTATACGGAAAAATTAAAAAGTTTGGCTTTTTAAGAAGATAGCGATGCATAAAATTTTTTTTTAAACCCCAAAAAAAAAACCCCTTTTTTTTAAAAAAAAATTGGTTTTTAAAATTTAAAAAAACTACATAAATTGGGTTTATCCCGTAATGGGTTTTAACCCCCACAGGGAAAAATTTAACTTACACGGTTACTGCAAGTGAACGTTTTAAAAAAATAAAAATAAAAAACATTTGTTTGGATTGCAGTATTTTCTTAAACCCTGCCCTTCCAAAAAACGGAATTAAAAGCAATCATAAATCTTTTTCCCCCCAAAAATTTTAAACCAATAAAAACGAAAAACTCACCCCTAAAAAAAAAATTCCCTTTACGGGTTTCCCATTAAACAAAAAAAAATAAAAAAGTTATGGCTCTCAGACTGCGGGCGGGGCAAAAAAGGTTTTTTTCCCTTTTTAAAAAAAAAGGTTTTTTTTTGGGTAAAAGCATTTAAAAAAAATAAAAAAAATATACAAATGTGGTACGCTTTTTAATTGTATCATCCTCCCTGAGAAAAAACAAAAAACCCCCTTTGTATTTTAAAAACCGCCCCCGGGGGACTGTTTTGTTAAAAAATAAAAATTAAAAAAAACATACCAGGGATTGCTGTTTTTTGTAAAAAAAATTGCCTCACAAAAACCTTTTAAAATAAAAAGTGACCCCAAAGCTCTTTATGCCCCCCTTTTGGACTTATAAAAAAAAAAAATCCCCCCATGAAAAACAAGCCCATAATCGCTCCTTTATGAAAAAAAATTAAAAAAAGCTAGGGCTGCCCAAAATTTGGGAAAACATAAAAATGAAAATTTTTTAAAAAACTCGCTTTTATTGTTTTAAAAGTAATAAAACAAAAAAAAAAACTTTTAAAAAAATTTTTTTTCCCTTGAAATTGTACGCCCCACCAAAAAAAAAAGTTAACCCCCCTCATTTTTCCAGTTTTGGCAAAATTACTGAAAAAATTAAAGCCCCAAAAAAACAATGGCGGAACTGCGTTCCTGCCCCCCCACCCCCTTTTTCCAGGGCCCCAATGCAAAAAAAAAAATAGGGCACCCCCGGTGGGGCCCAAAATTCAAAATCCCACCCTTAGATGAAAATCCCTGGGGGGGTTTTTAAATAAAAATGGGGCAACTTCGGGAAAGGTTTCACCTGTTCTGGGTACTTTGGGGGCTTTGCAGATGCGAAAATGGCCCCCCCAAAATTTATTGTGGGGCCAAAAGCCAAAAACCTCCCCCCCTTTTTACCCCCTGCCATGGCCCAAACAGCAGTTTCCCAAAAAATGTGGGGTTTTGGGCCGAACTTGGAAGAAAATTGGGGTAAACACAATTTTGGGGCTTTTTTTCCCCAAAGTTTCCTTGTAAAAATTAAACATTTTAAGAAAAAATTGCAGGTTAGGGAAAAAAATATATTTTTTTTTTTTCAGAGCCGAACGCTTTTGTGAAAACCCTTTCCCCAAAATTTTTTTTGGGGTTTTTTTAGGGGGGTATTTATTAATTTTTGGGGAAACATTAGGGGGGGTCCGCAAACCTGAAATGGCCCCTAAAAAAAATCTCAAGGGAAAAGGGGGCCCCCCAGAGTCCGGGTGGGGTGCTCCCTCTATTCGGGGGCTTGGGGTTGACCCAAATAATTAGGGCCCCCATATGGGTATTTTGGGAAAAAAGGGCCGAATTGGGGAATCAAATTAATTTTAAAATTTCCTGAGCACTTTTTCCGTTTTTCTTGCCCAATAATGTATAAAAAATTAAAAATTTCTGCAAAAAAAAAGTAAAATTTTTGAAATTTCAATTTCCACTTTGTTTTAAATTTTCCTGTGAAAAACAAAGGGGTTTTAATAAACTTCCAAAATGCGGTTTTAAAATTATTTTAAAGGGGGTGTAGTTTTTTGATGAGGTATTTTTTTGGGGGGTATCTAACATACGGGGTCAAAAAAAACCCGTTAAAACGGGGAACTGGTCACCAAAAAAAATGTTATATTGAAAAAATTTTTTGGGAAAATTTGAAAATTTTACTAATTTCAAACCCCCCCAAATGCCCCGTAAAAAAAAAAAGACATTTAAAAAAAAAATGTCCCAAAACTAAGCAGACATTGGTAGATGCTATTTTTAAAAAACTATTTTAAAGTGGAAAAAATTTTTTGTCTTACTTGCAGACTTTTTTGGGAAGTTTAAAATTTGGGGAAATTTTTTTCACTTTTTTTCAAAATTAATTTGATATTTTTCACAAATTAAACAAGCATTTTTTGGACCAAATTTCTTACTATCTTAAAGCACAATGTGTCACGAGAAGAAACAATCTCTGAATCACATGGATAGGTTAAAGTGTCAAAAAGTTATTCTCACATAAAGTGACACATGACAGATTTAAAAAATGGGCCTCTGTCAGAAAAGGCCAAAACTGGCTCCGGCGGTAAGGGGTTAAAGGGGTTTCGCCACGATCTCATTTCATACCTTCTGCCTCCAGCTCTTCAGCTCTTGTGTGCTCAGAAGGGGGCGTGTGATGTATTTGAATTGCAGATCATGTGACTTGGCAGGATGACATCACCATGCATTTCCTCTCGAGTGAAAGAAAGGTCTCTTTATGTATGAAGCTGTGAGTAGCTCAGAGGTAAATCTTTTACCTCACAGCACAAGGGTCCTAGGTTCAAATCCCTGAAGAAACCAAAACTGTTGATTTTTTTTTCTCTTTATCAATGCACATACCTGAGCTTCTTTTTTTATTTATTTGCACTGTTTGACTAATTACTAAGGAGTACAGAGGACAGGAGTAGAATGACAGCACCTGGGGTTTGAACACTCGTAGCTGCCTGAGAGGAGAGGTGATGTCTGAGCGTTTCTGACCAGGAGTGAGGAGCTCTCAGCCCTGGTCGTATCCCCTGGAGATGAGCTGTAGACAATGGATCACTAGGGGAGCAGCTAAAACAAAAACATTGCAGAATTTTTAATAATGATGAATGGTGAAACTGATTATTATTAGGTTCCAAGTTTCCCATATCAATTTTACTTCGTGGCAAAACCCCTTTAACTGTTCCTTATATATTCCCTACAATAATTGTTTTATTGAGACATCTCCATTAAACTCTCCTCAGAGAGTGATTCCATGACCAATCCTGAATGTTACCCGGAGGATCCACCATCTGGTATTCTGGTTTCTGTAAATAAGTGTTAATAAATAAAATCAGTTTAAACATTGCGCTGCTATGAGGTAAATTTGCAGAATTATAGTGGTGCCATGCGGCCACTACATGTGGCCTTACCACAGTACAGCTCTCTTTTGTAACGGGTGGTGCACCTGTATCATCATCTTATGAGCAGGAGAGATTTTCAGTCTTTTGCTGTAAACAATGAAAGTTTCCATGCACTGACTAAAAGCTGAAATCTTACCCAGTCATCTCCTTCTAAACCAATTTACTTTAAATGACTCAGTTGTCTTTCTTCAGTGCTACAAACATGCATAAATGTCAGGTAACATAAGATTGGGGAGATCTTAAAACTTGCACTAAAAGAAAAATCATGAAAATTTTATTTGTTGGAAGCCCCAACAGCGTCATTCCCGCCTGGGCTGTGTTCATCAAACGTCGATAAAGATGTCATAGTTCCAGTCTGATTGTGTTACGGAAACACATTTGGAAAAAAAATGTCTCTGCATGGCAATATGTTGGTCCAGAAAATCTGCAAAATCAAGTATCTAGTAATGATATCAAGTAACGAAATCGTAGTACAACCCCACTGCCAACTCCCCCGGGCTGAAGTCTCGGAGATGCTGGGCTGAGGATAGCATAGTAACAGGATCTCGGCTCATATCTCCCATGAATCTTCTACCTATTACGTTGGTAACACATCGATTATTAAAATGACAATAACAGTAAATTGTCTCTGTATGCAGAAAACTGTCTGCCGGCAGCACAGATCCAGCCGCAGTAGTCTCCCATATGGATTTCTACAGCTCTAGCTGTCTGCATGAGCAAGAGAGTTATGCACCAAAACATAAGGATGTTTAAACGGTAGGCACAGATTTAGTAAAATTGCACTAATATATAAGTACCTTATTTTACTATCATCCAGAAAAATGACGATCACAATCGAGGGACAGTGGTGCATGCAGTTACTGCTAGTAACAGACCTCAACCACCAGATGGAGCCTGAAAAGGGAAAGTTTTCAATTCTTAGATCTTAATTTCCTCAATATTTTATATTTCTACTGAAACCTGGAGCCGAGTCAGTTAGTTAAAAAATAAGGCCTCGTTCACATAGCTTATTTGGCCGCTGATTGGAGCCGTACTGCGCGCTGTATTTGCGCCGCAATACGGCTCCAATCAGTCCCAGTAACTATGATAATCCACAGTTCTCATAGAGAACTGTGGATTCCATCTCTCCTATCCGCTCGGCGAATCCGCCGGGCGGGGAGAAAGTGACATGCACATTAGTTACGGCGCGTACGCACAGTAAATAATGACAATCTATGGGGCCGGCAAGATGCCGGCCCCCCCGCCCCGCTGCACGCCTGCCAGCGTAATTGCGGGGCAAAATCAGTCCCTGCAATTATGCCAGCAGTAAGCCGTGTGAACGGGGCCTAAAGGTACGTCCAGATGATGAGTAAAATGTACTCTTGTCGGATTCTATCATCGAAAACAGTGTCGGATGATGCAGTTTTTAACAAGCATTTAACATGGATTTGAGGTCTTTTTTTTCTGGCAGATTTACAGTCAAAAAACAAATCCCATTCATGGGGTTTTGGACGCGGATCTGTATCCAAAACTTTTGTATGTCGTTTGCGGCCTGAAGAAGGGGAGGAGTTTACCCCGAAACGTTGCACGCAGGTGCGTCACCTCTGCTCTGGACTCTGGCGTCTCCAGCCCATTCATGGATGGGCGCCCTGTTTGACACAGACGTGAACGACCGGGATGGTCGCAACTCAAAACGCTGAGTATGAGCTTCTTTCAAATTGTTTGATGTATGGACATGCTGTGAAGTACGGCCGAATGTCTGTTTACAAGATATTTTAAAGGATTTATTAAATGTTGAAGTTTTATTGGTTCCACTATTTCCTACTTGAGTGTTCAATGTGTGGGGAGTGGAGAACCCCAATGTCGGAGCCAGTTATATGAAGCAATCAGCGAAAGCATTCTTATTGGTCTAATTTATATGAATTTTAGCAAATCATCACCAGCATTAGGACAGGGGAGGTGAACCTTATTTCTGCCCAGGACCATTTGGATATTTATGTAATCATTCATGGGTCAAATAAAATTATCAACTTAAAAACCAGCTTGCTATATTTGGTGAAAAATGTCATTAGCTTACCTCTAATCTTATGGCTGAAATTGCTTCTCTTCATGATGAGCACAAGCGCAGATACATAATGCTAAACAGACAAATACATCAGCAGCAAATCTCATCCATGCCAAGCGTTGTAACTAAACTTCAAACCCTCTCTCACCCCTCCTCAAAGTTCACATGTAATGTGCCAGGCAACAGCATATCGGAGTAAAAAATGGCATGGACAAGAATTGGCCATGATGTCCAAGATGCCTCCTCACCAAGTTAATGAGGTTCTCAAGTTTAGAAAACCCATTTTCATCTAACTTATTATACTTTGCACTCTGGGTATAATAGAGAGCGGTTTCAAGAAGCGCTTCTCTCTCTGGAGGTCCTGTCCTGTCCTGCTTTAGACAGACAGCCCACTGATGTAAACGGACATTGTGTAATGCTCTATTTCCCCTGTGCTGGCGCTGCAGAAAAACTACAGGCAGTCCCCAACTTACACCGTTCCGAATGACATCTGTCCCTTAGTTACAAACGGAGACTTATGGGACATGCGGCCACTTGTAGTTCCATATTCCACAGCATAAAGTAGCTGTGGAACGACAAGTTCCAGCATGCCACAGCAGCACATGAGGTGAAATCTTCTAAACAGGGGCACAGACAGCAAAAGAAATGTAGAAACCCTTCCCTGTACTATCCAAGACGGAAAAAAAAAAATTGTCCTGGAGTTACGTTTAATATATATATCTGTTCCAACTTACATATAAATTCAACTTAAAAACAAACCTCTAGTCCCTATCCCGTTCATAATTCGGGGACTGCCTGTATATTGTTACTGCCAATTTTCTTTGCAAATTACAGCTTATTACTAGAGGGCCCAGCAGGGGGACACTCTGTGATGAATTTATTGTTAAAGGGCATTTCTAACAAGTAGGGATTGTCCAAAGCAGAGAAGCCCTTAAAGATGCAATGCACTCAAATCTCTATTCCCACCATTTTAGGCTGTTAATGCAATACAGTATGTATAGTAGCATATTGGGGAAGAAACTGCATAGATTAAATCTGTTACTGATGCTATGTACTCAATGTCTCTGAGTCAGCAAACAAGTGCCAGAAGCTTTGGACATCAGCATATGTGCAATAGAAGGAACAGCTTGAACAAGACATGTCCTGCGCATGTCCTGGTCTTCAATGCTTCTGGCACTTGTTTGCTAACTTGGGAACATCAAGCGTATGGCCAGACCAAGTGAATTTGATTGTCCGGTGGATGTTCTCCCACCTCTGGCTTAGGATGAATGATGCTATAGTTTGGCCTGGGGTACTATGTAAAACAATATAACATGCTATGATACATTGGGACAGATAAGCCAAATTAACAGAACAAATGTTACAGGCACTTTAATTTATATCAATTACACATTTATTAAAATGTAACGCTGCTCGTGATAAATGTCTTTACACCTTAGGAAATGTGCCTGAGATAAATGTATATTTAGAGTAATAGTGTAGCACGGTGACTCACTGGTAGGTACTGTCACCCTGCAGAGTCGTTGATTTGAATCTTAAAAAGGGCATCATCTGCATGGAGTTTCCATATTCCCCTGAGGTTGGTTCCCCTCCCACAGTTGAAAAACAGACTGATAAGTTATTTGCTTCTTCTGTAGTTGACCACAGAGCACATATGTATATCAGAGATCGTGAAATTTATTTGTGAGCTCAACTGAGGACAGATGTGAATGGTTACTCTCTCTGTACAGCATTATAAAATGCATCAGCACTATATAATCATCAGGAAGAAAATAAAGCTTATAAAAAAAAATTAACATACTTGATGATATGATCACATAGGGAGGCTGTACTGCAGATTTTTCTACATTGACTTCAATGGGGGAAGGCAAAATCTGCCCAAAAATCTGCAAATAAGCATTTCTTGTGGATTTTGCCTTCTCCCACTGATGTCACTGTAGAAAAAATTACAATAAATTTCCACCAAAATCTGCAGCAGATCTGCCCTGTGTGAACGTGTACTAAAAGTGCCTGAGTCATTGTCCCATTTTTCTGTTAAACACAATTTTTTAGGAATTTTTGGTTGTTTTTTATTTCTCATATCACTTTCAATATTTTTTATTAATTATTAAGTCTTGCAGTTTTCACTTTAGCCACTAGGCCTTGTTTGCACTGCTTTGAAAGCAAATCGGAGAGATGCTTTACAGTAGCTTCATGTACATAGGAGACTTAAGACTGGCTCAGTCCCATTCACTTCTATAGGAGAGTTTTCTAGTCATGTTCTGTGACCTGGTAAGAAATCAGTGTGCTGGGAGGTGAGAGGGGGAGCTGTAACTATCTCCTCTTGTGACTGGTGGATCCTGTGTTATCTATTCACACTGGTGTCTTCTTTCAGTTTGTGCTGATAATGAGCAGACAACTGGGAATCTTTCTGTACAGAACAGGTAGTGTCAGACTATTATTGGCCTAGTGGCCAAAGTAAAAACTGCAGGACTTCCCATATCTAATTATTTTGCCCCGCTGCAGGGGCTGGGAGACGACGGCCTTGCTTCCCGTGCGCTGGAGACGCCATCTTGCCCGCCAGCGCCGCCTCTGAATGCCTGCCGGACCCCTCACCACCCGGAACTCACGGCCCGAAAGTCGGAGGCTCCCCACCGCCAACAGACTCGCCTGCGGCAAGACGTGCTGCGAGACCCGCCGTCTTCAGCGGACGCTCCGGGACTCGCTGAGGAGGAAGCTGGAGCCGCCGTGCTGCGGGCTCATCCGCGCAGCTGTGCGCCACGAGAGTCGGAATCGCCGGCTCATCAGCGGGGTTCCAGTGGAGCCGATCCGGGGACACGAGGTCAGTCTATTCCAGGGCCCCAGTGGCCCGCTCAGCTCCCGGCGGAGCGGAACCGGCCTCCCGTGCTTGAGAGCGCTCCTGTGGTGGCTCTGGGACGGTCCTGCCCCAACATCCCCGCCATTTCTCCAGCACCACCTGGGCAGGGGCTGATGAGTCATAGTGGCTCCCCTCTTAATAACTCCTCTAACTGGGCTGCGGAAGAGCCCCACGAGTGCTCTGTCGGGGGTCTAGAACCACCGCGCCTAACAGAGGGGGGCCGGATCATGGCGGAGCTGTCTATGCCACAGCCTCACCTTGGACAGTATGACAAGGTGGGAGCCTGGGCTCGCTCCCTGGGAGGTTTTGCCGTCACAGCCGATGATTGGCCCCAAAGCCCTGATAGGGGTCATAATGGTCCCAGAGACCCTCAAGCTGAACACTCTTCTCTTGGGCAGCAACATGTAAGGGCCAACACACAGGCTGCACCAATGGATAAAACTATCACAGAGGACTCTGCAATGCCTTTGGTCCCACTGGGCCCTACTGATTCCGCCCCTGGTCTTTCCTCATGCGCCCTGGCCGGACGTTGGGGAGGAGGGGGGGGGGGCGGACGTGGCTTGGGGCGGTGGCGGGGCCCATGAGAAAAGGGGGTCCTGCTCCCCTGCTGATTCAGACGTGCTGGGTTCCCCTGCCGCTCTGACCCCGTCGGGGGCCCTACCTGGGAACCGGGCTGGTGATGCCATCCTACCAAGGGCCGATGCGTCATGGACTTCTGGCTCTTGAACCTGGAGAGGTAGTCCCTCACGACCTGTCGTTAGCCCTGATCCAGCTTTTTATGCCCGCCAACCGCGGTCAGAGGGTCCCACAACCCAGCCTCCATGTCCCTTACCGCCTGAAGATGCTAGGCTGGCGTTGGAGTCTCACCCGGAGCTGAGAGCCTTACTCTCATTCATACCAACCAAACAAGATATGCAGCTCCTAGCTAAGGAAATGCAGCAGGCTTGGAGGCAGGACCTCCGTCCAGTCTAATCGAACATGGCGGCACTGCAGATGAGGGTTCATCATTTGGAGAAAGCCCAAGAATCAACAACTGCTCTGGTGGCCAATCTCAGGGCCTCACTGATGGAACAGAACTCACATCATCTTCAGCTGTCTGCCCAGATGGATGATCTCGAAAATCGCAACCGGCGGAACAATGTTCGCCTTCGAGGTCTGCCAGAATCGGTCAAAACTGGAGAACTGACCACCGCTCTCACAAAAATCTTTAACCATATCCTGGGAAAGCCGGAGGATACCTACATCGAGTTTGACAGGGCCCACAGAGCGTTGCGCCCACAGAGCATGGATGACACCCGTCCACGGGACGTCATTTGCAGAATCCACCATTACCCTACGAAGGAGGAGATCATGCGTAAAGCCAGATTGATGCAGCAGGTGGAATATGAAGGCCATAAATTGAGTCTATTCCCGGACCTCTCAAGACGTACCCTTAGAATGAGGGCAGCTCTCAAACCTCTTCTGTCAATTCTCCAGGCCAGGAATATCCCATACAGATGGGGGTTTCCATTCTCTCTACAAATTAGGCACCGGGACAAAATGCTCACCCTTAGGTCGCCGGAGGATCTGCCGAATCTCATTTCTACTTTAGGGCTGCCTGAAGTGGCCCTGCCAGAATGGGCAGCGGCCACTGCGGCTGTTCTTGTACCTGTTGAGGTCCCACTGATGGACAATCAGAGGTTACGGTCTCACCTGGTTGGGGCGAAGCCTCAGTGGGATCGACGTCGTCAAGGGAGCCTGGATAGTCAGCCAACCAGGGCGAGACCGCATCGTTGAGTGGCCCCCTCCTCTGGCTGGATTCTATTAGGCTATTCATCTTCCTTCACTTGGACCTTTTATTATAATTGAATGGCCCCGTACCCTATTGAATGTGGGTGCATTGCCCACTTGCTGTGTGGCTACGGGTTATTGGCTCTTCTCGAACGGAGAGGGTCTAATTCGGTCCTCTGGGTAATGGTTGGAACCCCCCTGGACTACTCCTATAAATAACTAGTAGCTTGTATATTTCATTATGCCCGTCCATGCTAATTAGATACTGGAATAGGAAATGTAAAGTATAGTGTCTGAAGGCCTGGTGGGTGCGGTCCGTTTGGGGAGGCGCATCTGTTCCTCCCTCTTCCCATCCCTGTCCCTCTTTTTTTTTTTTTTTGTCTGTCGGCGTTTCTCCCCCCTTCGGCGTTTCTCCCCCCTTCAGAGGTTCCCCTCTGCCTTTCCTTCCATCTATCCATCTGGTTCTTCTCGCTCAGGGCTGGACTTTCCGCCTTGGTCCCCGAACGGCTCGCATCCATCTATAAAGTTACTCAGACGTCTCTGCAGGATCTCACTCTGCGGTGGATTATTGGAGTGTGAGTCCTTCTTGCCCCCTTATTGTTTCTTATATCTGGTTTTCTTTATAGCTTTACCCCCAAATAGTCTGTGGCCTTGTGTACTCCACAAATGGCCATCACAGTTGGTTATCTGTACACTCTAGTTGGTTGGCCTCTGTGAATTAGGCTTTTGTTCCAAATTTATTTTTGCTGGATTCTAGTTAATGTTTGGTTTCACGGCACGGTTGGCACTCTGGTGATTTCGGGGGTCCCCCTATTTTTAGCCTCCTACCTGCAATGGAATGTCCTCTATTCGTATAACATCCCTTAACGTAAAGGGATTTAATGCCCTCGAAAAGAGATCACAAATCCTGTACCAACTCCACAAACAAAACTCACATATAGTCTGTTTGCAAGAGACCCACCTACTTTCTCCCCACATTCAGTCCTATCGTAATAGGTTTTTCCCTGCCTGGTGCCATAACAGCTGTACGTCATCCAACGTTAAGGGAGTGGCCATCTTCTTTCATAAGTCGCTCCCGGTTCAGGTTCTAGACGTCATGTGTGATGATGACGCTAGGGCACTATTCGTCAAAATAAATCTGCAAGGACATATTTTCACAGTGGCGAACATCTATGCCCCTAACACAGGGCAACTATCCTTTCTTGCTAAGACCCTGGACGATCTGGCCGGGTTTGCCCAGGGGCAAATTGTGCTTTGTGGTGATCTAAATTTAACCCTCAACCCCCTCTTAGACGCCTCCTCTGGGCGTCCAGCGATTGCCCATCACACTCTTAACAGGGTGAAAAAGCTGCTTCATGACATGCAGCTGGTGGATGTCTGGAGGCTTTTACATCCCAAGGATCGTGACTATACCTTCTACTCCTTCCCCCACAGCTCTTATACTCGTATAGACTACGTTTTTCCGCAACATTCCCTCCTTCGCTATGTTGTGGATGCCTCAATAGGAAGTATCCTTCATTCAGACCACGCCCCCGTCCATTGTGATCTCAGCTTACCGCACTACAAGCGTTCGGCTTTTGGTGGAGTAACGAGTCCCTGCTGTCTGATTTTCTTTGTTTGTAGATCCCCAAAACGATCAAAACTCTTTCCTCTGGGCTCCCCCCTCGCCCGACTCCGCCCAGAGCAATGGGAAGCCTGAAGTTAACTTCGAGGCTTTTAAAATAAAACACGGTGCGCGTCTCAAAAGGGGAATTTCCCTCAAAAGCTGGGTCTCTCCTGACAGGTTTCCCTCGGGAGAATGTTCACAAATTTGGGGTCTGGAGTCGGACTTGAGGGCTCTCGCTCCAAAGCGTCAGGAAATTCTCTAATTAGGGAAAAAGGCATAAAATACGGAATTGTGCTCCAGCTCCTTTTATGTTTGGGAGCAACAAAAGGCAAATCCCCTGGCGGAGCTCTTGGGGGACAAGGAGCTTCTTTTTCCCCTAATCAAAGAGTTCTGGGGGACGGGTGCCCACTTACGGAGGAATTAGTTCAAGTATTTTTAAAATCTATTCTCGTTTAAATCTCCCCCCGGGGGGCTCTTGTCCCCCCCCTTGCCACCCCATCTGTCCAAACGGCCCCACCGCGTTTCCGCCGAGTCTCTCGCTCCCCGGAGGAACCCTTTGTGGGGGGGGTGACCCTTTTTTGGGGGAAAAAATTCTGCCCTCGGGCAAAAAATCCGGGGCGGATGGTTTCACGGCCTTGTTTTAAAGGACCTTGGCAGCCAAACTGACGCAAAACCTATCTTACAGGGTTTAAAGCGTCTCCCCCGACTCCCCGTTTTTATCCTCTTTCCTGCGGTTTTATGTAGGGTCCCCCAAAGGGGGGCAAGGACCCCCACAGTGCCTGAGTTATGGCCTATCTCGCTATTAATACTGTGCGAAGGGTTACGCCAAGATCTTGGCCAAACCCCCTTTTAATCCTTTTCTTTTAACAATTGTTCATCCCGGATCAGGGGGGTTTGTTCCCTCTAGGGAGGGAGAGAAAATCGTTTAAAACTTTTTTCTTTGATTCTCAAATCCCTCACAAAAGCCCCTGCCCTTTTCCGCTCATCATGTTGGGGAAGGGTTTCGATCGGTTGCCTGGCCTTTTCTCGTGGGGGCCGGCTCCCTGGGCTTGGGCGGGATCAGTTTTGAGGGGAGTGATGGCCCCCCTTAACTCCCTCCCCCCTAGGCTCAGATAAGAGTAAATGGTTTTTTTTAATGCTCCATGTGATAGCAATGGGCACCAGGCAGGGAGCCTGCCTCCCCCCACCCCTTTCATCCTAGTCATGGAAATTTTGAGCAGGGGTGGATAAAAACAATGTTTTTTTAAAAAAAAATAAAAAAAAATCGGATTTTTTTTTATTTAAATGGATTTTTTTCAATAAAATGCTTTTTGGGGGAAAATATTTTTACCATCCCAAAGGATCCACCCAAATCTAGATAAAACTGAGTTTTTTAATCAGTAAAAATAAAGGTTATATGTGCAACATTCAAAATGCCATGCTTTTCCAGATTTTTCTGTGGGGACTAGGGGCATTTTTTCTCCCCCTATATTATCACAGACGCTCGCTTTATTACGCAGTTCTAAAAAATTAAATTTATCCACAAGGGCCCCCCAACCTTTTTCACAGCAAAATGTTAAAAAACATAAAACAGATTTGGAAAAAAAACCTTAATCCTATTGTTCTACAAACCTATGAAACAGAATCAACCCCTTCAGTGCCAAGTCCAAAAAAGTTAGCGATTGTTTCTGATTGTTTGGAGTGGAATAGATTGCAAAAAAAAACAAGAAGAATGTGAATCTAAGGTGAGGAGGAGGAAAGGCAAGCAGACAAGAAAATAAAGTGAAATTTGAGCACAATACTGCAGCATAGCCACAGACAGAAAGTTGGATTTTTGTGTGTACGTCTGGGGTTTATTAATTTTTTCCCTTTAAAGGCAGAGGGCCCGTAAAAGAGACCATTGGGAAATTTTTTTAAATGGTCCTTCGCCTATCGGTAAGGAGGAAAATGGTCCCAAAAATGCAAAAATGCAACAAAAGAAAGGGTGGTTTGGCGCGAATGAGGCAACATCATGAAAAGTCCCGGTTGATAGATGACCAAAAAACACTTTAAAAACAGGCCGGGATCTTCGGGTTTGGAAAAACTTTTTTTTTTAAAAATCTATTTCTAAAGACTGAATTTCTGTGTGAGAAAAATTATATTTCTTTTTTACTGCATTTTAAACGGTATTTGGTACAGTTATGATGAAGAAAAACAAATATTCTTTTGGGGCAGTGTGTGTTGTGTACAATAAGAAAAAATTTTTTAAAAAACAAAAAAAATAAAGCTTTGACTTTTTTTTGTTTGGGGGGAATTCATGGATTCGGGAAATATCCCCCTCCAAAATCCCCACATCCTGTTCTACAGTTTCAGATTTATCCACCCAGGATAGTGCTTCATTAGCAGCAGCATCAGACACCCCACACCCCAAATATCACCATCACCCAAAAGGAAAAGAAAAAAACCTTTACCTCCTGGAACCCCCATAGGGGTTTTGTAAGAACTACAATTAAAAAAGAGTTGATTGATGAAAAAATTGCCCCAGTTTATTTTTGCAACGAACTTTTTTTCCGTCTGACTGAAAACCCCCACTTTTTCATTATATAGTTATCACTGAGACCAGGATACATCCCCCCCAGCGAGCTGATGTTGCAGGGAAAACTGCTGGATAAAGGGTTATGACAGAAAATGGAGCAATGTCAACAGCTCTGGAGGGGTAAATTTTGTTAACCTAAGTATTGATGGGGGGAGTAATGTCCACAATGATCCTTTTGTATTGTTGTATAAAAACAAAGAAGGAAAAAGTTTTCCCTTTGCACAAAAACTGATACGTCAGGAAATGCACACACAGAAGAATACTTACAAGAAGGGGAGAAAAAGCTATAACAAACTGTAAACAAAAATTCAAATGTTAGTACGCAGTTTGGTCACGACAATGCTGCAAAAGTATCCAAGATGAGAAGAGTTAGAAGAGCAGGGGGGAAACAAAGCTGAATAAAATGGTTGCGTGCTCATTTGCTGCACCTCTTACCAAAGACTTAAGTGTTCCCGAAATAAAGGAAAATTGTTGAAATTGCTAAAAACTTCCGTAATTCATTTTGCTGAGCAGCTCTGAAAAAAAGGGTGGGGGGAAAACCCCAACTAACGCTCCCCCAAGATGGGTTGTGGAATTGGGTGGACTTTTTTGAGCGTATATCAAAAACTGGGGCCCATTCTGATGACACTTTTTAAGAAAAAAACGGAAAAATGATGGAATGTCACGGCCAAAAAAACCCAAAATTGGGTTTAAGAGAAATGTTGAAAATATGCTGAGCTTTCCGAAACCCATCTCTCAAGCTTTTAAAAAAAAAACAGAAAAATGCTGTTTTATTCGGGTGCTGTTGAAATTTGGAAGGAAAATGAGTGAACCTTAAAAAAAAGAACTCAATGGACAGAATTAAATTTTCCAAACTAAACAAAAAGAATGGGAAAAAAGCAGACTCCAGCTAATTTTTTTTTGGGAAATATTTCAAAATCCAATATCAGGGTCAAAAATAAGTGCTGAGGAAGAGGAGTTAGCTATGCATGGGATCCAGCAATCTCCATTTTAATGCAAAATATAATAAACTTCAGAGCTAAGGGGGAAACCATTCAAAATATATGTTTTGCTGAAATATTTTAAGGAAGGCACACCCGTAAAATGGTGGAAGTCATTAAACGTTGGATTAGAGACGTTCAATAATGATTTTTACTTTTAACGGTAGTTCTTCTGCGGAGTTGAAAAGAATATTCTCTTCCTTTGGTCATTCATTCTAAATTGAGAAATTGGTTGGGGAACCCAAAAAGCAGAAAGCTTTTTTTCTTTTCCAGATTATGAATAGGGAAAAAAGAAGAAGATGATGATGAAGATACGACAATAGTACAGCGGACAGCAGGGCAGAGTATTTTAAATTTTTTCATGTGTCGCGGGGACAGTCTAATTTCTTTAAAATTTTATAATTTTGTTTAGCCAAATTAGTTTTAAAAAACATGGATGTTTGTTTAAGCAAATAACTTTTTCTGTAATGTTGTTATTGTTTCAGTTGAATAAATCTATTTAAAAATTTTTATCAAGGTCAGGGTTATTTTTCCCTTTCCCAAGTACAAAAAGAACAGTGGTTCCAAATATAATGATTAACCCATTTAAACTGGGGAGAAAAAAAAAAAATTTTAAAAAAAGATTCTAAAAAAAACTTCATTACTTGCATTTTAAAATAGCAAGAATAGGTTTAGGTAGAAAAATTTGTTTAAAACACGATTTAAATCAAGCCCCTTTCTGATAGTGATTTTTAAAATTTTGATTTAAATCATTAGTTTTAAATCAAATCCACCCTGATCTGAGCAAAAATTGCGGGTGCCCCCAAATAAAAGGGGGTTAGAGTGGGGGATCTACATTTAAATCTTTTGCCTATGCGGACATTTGTTACTATATTTAAGGAGCCTATGTCTCACTCCCGGGAGCGTTGAGGGTACTGGAGGATTTGGGTTACATAGCAACACAAAATAAAAACGTGACTAAAAGAGCTCGGCCCTCGGGTTCTATCTCATCCGGATCTCCTCTTAGATTGTGATCCCCGTTTCCCCCCACCCGGGAGGGCCTGTCGTTCAAATACTTGTGAGTGCAGATGCCCTCAGTTCCAGAAAATTTTTTTGATCTTAACTACGTTCCTCTATTATCTAGAATCAAACAGGATCTCCTGAAATGGGAAAAGAGGGACTTCTCCTGGATAGGTCGAATTAACATTCTTAAAATGAATGTTCTACCCAGTCTACTGTACCTCTTCAGGTATCCCTTTAAGTTCCCCCGGTCCTTTTTCAGGATCCTATGTAGTTGCTTCTTGCTTCTTTTGGGGCAGAGGCCTTTCCAGGGTTGCGGAGTCTACCTTGACCAGGCAAAGGCAGAGGGGGTTTTATCGCTACCAGACTTTCTAGCCTATTTTTTATCAGCAGTCACAGTATGAATTCATGACGCCTATAACGGCTAAGAACCAAAACTCTGGGATCGCCTCGAGTCACACCTGCCTGGGGCCCCTAGAGCGGCTCTTCCATGGCTGCCGCCCTCAATCCCTGCCAGAGGTTATCAGCCCCCGTTCCCCGTTTTTCACAATTTTGGGGTTCTCGGTCTTTTGGTCTTTGCTTCCCAGGATGGTGATAAATCCGGGTTGGGGGAGCCCACTTGCACACCACTTCTGGGAAATCCAGCTGGCCCTGAGTCCCTTTCCCAGCCCCTCGCTAGACTCCTAGGACCTAGTGCCACCCACGCCACCTTTTGACTGTGTGTTGCACAAGGCTCTCTGAAGGGTTATTCCGGTTTCTTTGCCAAATAGGTATTACGGTTTTGTTAGTATTCGCTTGTGCGCAATACTTCTGTTTCTGTTTTATGGCAGAAAATTAGCTGGGTTCAGTCTCTATGTATTGCATAATTACTGTTCTCTACATCACTTGTATTGGTTCTGATTATGCGTGATCATTGTATTTCTTGCAACTCCTTTAATAAACGCATTTGAATACGGAAAAAAAAATAATATTGAAAGTGATATGGAAAATTAAAAAAACATATAACCAAAAATTCTTAAAAAATGTGTTGAACATAAAAATGTGAGTTAAACAATAAGTCATTTTTGATGACATATTCCCTTTAAATGAGTCCAATGAATGGCTGTCCAAAAAATTTATATAAAGATGATGCGAGTCTGAAAGAGCAGAAACTGTACACAGCAGCTCTCACTTCTCGTTTATATAAGAAATTCCCCATCTATTCTGTCCATATGCCCTATTACAGTGCTTTCACACAGCACAGTTTTGGTGCAAACTGCTTTTATTACCAGCAAGCTTCTTTCAGTTGTATAAATTGTTCAGAAAGGTGTTTCAAGTAAATAATCAATGACTGTGTTTGAGGTCTTGTGGATTACAAACACACTCCATGATTACTCACTTTCCAAACAGTTTAGATAAGTGCAAGAAGCTCGCTGAAAATAAAGGCAGTTTAATTGGAGCACAGGTAAAACTGCACCAAAACTGCGCAGTGTGAAAGCGCCCTTAGGGTGGAAAGGATAGGGGTTTCTAAAACTTCTGAATGGCTATGAACATGTAAGTTCCAGTGAAAGGTAGAGATTTTTGTCCACAGAACAAACGATGCAATTAAGTATTAAATTCATAAAAAAAAAAAAATCTGAGAATTTTTCTTTCTTTCTTTCCCCCTTTTTCCCTTTTTTTCCTTGGGATTTTAAATGGGGACAGCTTCCCTGATTTTTTTTAATCCCCCTTGCACATTAAAGTGCATTTGTTTTTTTTTCATTGCGCATTATTTATTGTTTTTATTATTTTTGTTTTATAGGTGAAAATATTAAAAGGTTAGGGGAAATGTATTCTTGTTGTCTTTTAAAAGTAAATCTCTGTAACAAAGAGGGTGTGGAACAGATTTTAAGGGCCCCGACTAAGCCGGCATTATTTCCCTGTGAAGGAGATCGTTATTCTCTGAAAAAGCGTAGGGCTTGATGCCGCCGGCTTTCTTAGCACAAAACCTTAGTGCGGGGCACTTATTGTTTGGTGTAGTGTGGGTCCCCCCGCTGCCGGGGCCGGAGCGATCAGCGTGGGAAAACACCAAAACTGTTTGTATGTTTTTATATTTATTTTTGACAAATCCCCAATGAAATTGAAAATGGACGAAACCTGGGTTTATTTGGGGAGGGTTCCCCCGGCTGATTTGAGCATCCCGTGAGAATTCTGGGGAAGTGGTTGCACTTTACAGGTGTTTTTTACACTGTTTTATATATTTGTAGGGGGGTTGCATATTTTTTTGGAATTTGATTATTTTGGGGACTGCTTGTGATTAAGTTTTGGGACCTTATCAGGAAAAAGCGCGATGTCTTTTTTATATTTAAAAACTTTTATTTCTATTAAGGATTGCACGGAGATTTCCTCACGATCTTTGTGCAGCTTGTTCCCTGAAACACCTGGCGCTTGTATCTAAAGTAGTAGTTAGTTTTAAGTATTAAATTTTCCTTCTCATAACATCTTTGCAATAATATAACATATAAAATCCGTGGTATCAATATTGATTCATCCAAAGTCAATCTAGTCCATTTTAATACATGCCCTATCCTGGATCTTAGCTCATCAACCTCAGACAAGACACTCAATTGTTGTGAGGTTTTGGGGTACCCCCCCTTTGTCAAGCGTCATGCAAAAAAAGTTGCAACATGGTGAATGTCCTGCTCTCAGCTACAGGATCGTGGTATCCGGGAAAGGAATGTATTAAGTGAACTAAATGGACTTTGGATGAATCCATATCGATCCCACATGTTTCTACATATTAAAATGAATGGGGACGACTTTATGAATAATATAACTGTTTGCACATTTGTAAAAAGAAAGTTTTAATAAAAATAAAATTAGGAAGGAAAATATAATATTTTAATCGCATTGTGAGTTCTGTGGACAAAGATTATTAAATTTGGGGACAAAGGAAAGCCTGAATAAAACACATGTGGAGCCTTGGGGGATATAATTAGTAATAGGTCAAAAACATAAAAGGGTTGGAATGTGTCGTAACAGTGGGGGCGCTATAGGGTGCCCTAGTGGAAACTTTCTGCAGTAGTAGCTTTTTCTGTGAGCACTTCTGTTTGATTAAAAAATAATTTAACACTAATTATGTAAACTGGACATCATGGGCGGCATGTATGAATGGGACGGGGGCAGATATCTGGCAGCTTTTCAGCCCGATATCAGGCACGGCCCGTTTGCCTGCACTGAAATCCCTCCCGCACCATTATCAGGGCATTACATAGCGCCTGCGGCCTTTGTAATTTCACCTGATTTCAGGGTGCGTCCGGGAATCCGGAGCGCTAGAAAAGTAGCGAAGTTATAGATTTATAGTTTGCTACAGCATTTCTAGGCACATTACTGCTGGAACAGGTATACCCTTTTAAAGTGGTATACACTGAGCCAGAAGTTTCATACTAGCGCTAGAATGCGCCTGATTATGACCCGCTGTAAAGCCACATTCTAGCCTAGTGTTATGCGCATGAAAAATTTTGCCACATTTCATACATGCCCGCCTGATGTTTGGAGGCAAATCTGTTTTGGACGTTTGGCAATAAACTTTTTTTGTGGCACAGTGGCCACAACCACAAAATAATCTATGTGGTTATATTGTGATTTTCCCGTCCGCTGTATAGACTACTAGCTGGGACTACTTCAAATATTGTTGAGACATCTGGTCTTATCCCACAGAGAAATAGTAAAGGATACTTGTACTCCCATATAATATGTACTAACATCAATAAAAATGGCCCATAGGTGAATCACAGTATGTGTACTACTAGTAGCATTAGCAGAAATGACTTGGTTTTGAATAGTATTTAAATTTGGACTGTAACTAAGTGCTTCAGCTAAGTGCATGCTATTATGGCCAACCCCACTATATTCATCTACAACACACCAAAATGAATTTGTCACACTAAAATGGCAACAAAATATTTTGTTGCCTAAGGGTATGTTCACACGGTGTATTGCTGCGCGTATACTACGTGCTGCAATACGCCGGGTGTTTTGGAGCGACGCGTCTTCCCAAAGCACAGGGGAGAGGGGGGGGGAAAAGGGGGCTGGGGGCCGACCCCATAGACATTCATTGATAGCGGCGCGTATTCGCCGCTAACAATTGACATGTCACTTTTCTCCCCAGGCGTACAATACGATCGTGTTGTACGTGCGGGGGGACAACACGTAATCCATAGCTCTCTATGAGAGCTATAGATTACCGTAATCACGGCGCGCATTTCACCGTGTATAACGCGCAATACACGTCGAAATACGCGGCGAAATGCGTGCCAAAATAAGCCATGTGCACATACCCTAAAAGTTTTGAAGGTTCGCGACAAACATATCCTCCAGGCGAGTAATACAGCGCATCCCTTGTGGTTACATACCTTTTACTAATTCCGCCTGGAACCTAACATGGAACATTGGATACCTTTCCTAGATGTGATTCTTAAAAAGTTTTTTTCCAAAATATTAAGAACATGCTGAAAGAAGTAAAATAGCATAAAATAAGAGACAAATTACTCACTTACTGGACAGATCCCTACACCTCCTATGGTGGGCTCAATATCCTCCCTCATAGTCTGTGTTTATTTAGCTGCAGTGGTAACCAACTTACATTTGGTGGATGGTTTAAAACTGCTGAGGTCAGTGGTTGGCAGTAGCCTTCATGTCATTGCTGCACCCAAGTGACCAAAGATCAATGAGGACACGAGTGACTGCAATGGACTCTAGAAGTATAAAGTTGTTGGACGACATATTAAAAGCAGGAATCACTTTTTATTCCAGAGTGAGTAACACCATTGCAACGTTTCAGCCCATCAACATGTGGCCTTTCTCAAGCAACATAAGATACAAGTGCATAAACATGTATATATATATATATAGGTATACAAAAACCTCCCATACGTCAAGTGAACCAATAAAGTGATATCATTAATAATTAATTATAATCCACCAGTGTAACTAAACATACATAGGCTAACACAATGAGTGACAGCAAGACCTCAACTAACATTATTAACTCACAAGAAAGGGGTAGTCCCGTCAGAGGATGCATATTCTCAATGATCGGTGTATCTCGCCGTCCTCTAAAGTGAACTGCGCATGTCCGGAAGACAGTAATCCGGATGTGCCAGACAAGCCAGCTTAACTAACAACTACTGCGCATGTCCAGGACAGCAAAGCAAGACTTCACATTCATAAACAGCCCGTACATTGTAACGAATGCCGAATATATCATATACTAAATGTCTTAAAATTTT
>JAODAL010045259.1:0-32104 GCA_025379985.1 Phyllomedusa bahiana | reverse complement strand
GGGGTTTAAAGGGATTTCTGGATACCGCCCCAGCAGCTGATTGGAGCGGCCTCCGGGTCCTCCCATTGGCTGGTGCAACTCGCCCCCTGTCAGGAGTGGCTGGGCCCCTGTCACTCACAGAGTTGTCAGCAGCATGTGTATCAGGGTGGGATCGTGCATCAGCTGCTGCAGCCTGTAGATCCCAGCAGCCTGAGCACAGCTTAGCCCTGACAGAAAGGTTATGAGTAGCCTGGGACACCCAGATCAGGAGCTGTGAGAATAAGCTGAGTGAGTGTCAGGAAGCAAGCTTCGGCTACAGTAGATAGTCTGTGAGTTGAAGAAATGTCCTGGAATGAGGCATAGAGAGTTTGCATCAAATCAGAAGCGCTGGGTATTCATTATCGACTGACTACAATGAGGCCTTGAAATTTGGTTTTCAGAGTGCTCCAGGATCCAGGCTTGATGAAGGTAAATAGGGTGCAGAGGGACACATATGGTAGAAAGGCAACCTTCTTCTGGACTGTACTTGCAAAGGTATGGAGAAAGGTTAGGAGTGATGGTAAATTGTTTTCTGGAAGAAATTTTCAGGGCCAGTGACCAGACTTCAGAAGGGATCTGTATGAGAAGCTCAAGAGGAAGAGATGAGTATTTGAAGAACATAGGTAAATTTGTGGTCAACAATTTGTATTCAGGAAAAAGGATAATATCATGTGGAATGACCTGGATTTTCAAAACAAATGAGGGTAAGATTAGGAGTGTAAATTCTGCAGTGTAGCAGGAGGAGGAGCAGGTTAAGGAGCATTTAGCTGAGAGGCCTTGCGGTAGGTCAGTGGTCCAGTAAAGGTAGTATTCCTGGCCAGTGTAGGCCTGCATTGTTGAGGATGGTGGAATGCTGATGATTGAGGACCGTAGCCTTGATGCTTGATTTCATCACGCTTTTTATTGCGGCAATGTCTAACTAGATGACACGGTTTTTGACAGTAAAATCAGGATTTTGGGGGTCCGCCACGTCCGAAAGAGGGTGTGCAGGTGAAAGGACATGAACTATTTGCAGGTGAAAATCCTGGGTAGTCTGGCAGAGGTTGATGGTAGGAAATGAAAGTGAGGATAGGGTCATCAGCGGAGGATGGAATATAGAATGTTCCTGAAGGGGTGATTAACGGGTATAATGGCTGTGGGGTGAGTGGTGAGACAGCCAGCGGGGGAGTGCAGACTGTATTACCTAGTGTTTGTTTATTGGGAATATGATGTGTACTATCGGCTTGAATGTTATTACTGACGGCAAGATGGCCGCCGTTGACCTGCGACCCAGAAGTACCTATGTCAGGGGACGGATGAGGAGGAACAACATGGCCATAAGAAACAGGAAGTTCGGGTGGTACGGGTGCAGCAAAATGACCGACAACAGGAAGTGGGGAAGTGGCTGCATCAATATGGCTGACAACAGGAAGTGGGGAATTGACTGTACCAATATGGCCATCTGTATAGGAAGGGGCAGGGCTTTGTTTAGTATCTCCGGTAGGAGAGGGAGCATAAGCCACACCAAAATGGCTGCATTTGCTGGTGGGCGGGACTTGCATTGAAGCTGAAGGGGAAATACAGTGAGGTTTTGGGGTAGGGCGTCTCCTCACACAGCTAACGCAATATTCTGCAGAAACAGAACTCTGCTAGCCACAATGGGACATAAGAGCAAACATATAATACCTTAAATTCCTGTTCTAATAACAAACATATACTTGAAAATTACCATCAGGAGATAAAGAAAAAAACCCACAAGGAAATGCGCTGTGGTGAATGTCTATGTTCAGCGCTGATAAGAGACAGCACGCAGCAGAAACAACTATGTATCTGAGCTTTCACACTGGCAGACACGATATTAAACAATCTGTGTCTCTAAAAAGAGTCTGAATAAAATTAGTGCTGCGTTATGTAAAAACAGGAATATCCCCGACTTAATGTCTCCCCGAAAGCGGAGGAAAAGGAAACAAAGGGCACATGTATGATCGGACTTTTACCCCTGTTTTTTGCGTATCCTGGCCCTCTCCAGCCTGAACCCGCTTCGGAGCAGGGATGCGGTGTTGGGCGCGCGTTTGCCACTTTAGTGCGCCCCCATGAAGGGGGGCATGGGCGCAGTGGTGGGCGCGGGTAGGGTTCCGGGGCGGGCCCGCGCCCCGCTCGAAAAACCCCCGGGATGTACGATCGCGAGTCGGCAAATGGGGCGCATTGCGCTTCACCAGCTCCGCAGTCAGCCAGTTGTTTTCTGGTCTAAATGCCCGGGCGGCGGCGAAGGAAGAAAGAACGGAACATGCGAGGAAACATAAAGATCGCAACAGAAATTCGGCCCTCAGCCCCGTGAGCATGGATATGTTCCCCAAAAAAAATCACCTTTATAAAGGGGGAAAAACATTGTCAAAAAAGAGCTCAAACCTCAAAATAAAAAATCCCAAAAAAAAAATCATTTCCCAAATCTAGAAGGCGCAAACACGGGAATTAGGATATTAAAAATTTGCCGGGAAATACAGTAATTAAAAATTCTAAAGCTATTCTCATTGGTCGGCAGAAAAACCGGCCAATCAGAATGGAGCGCTGAACCTTTAAAAAAACCAGGGAGAAATTTTTGACCAATCAAATAAAAAGGCGGGACAGTTCAAAATACAGTAAAAATGCAGAAAAGAGCTGTTTTGGTGAGCTAGGGTGGCTTGCCTATCCCCAAAATCAGACGTGAGATACTTCTCCCTTTGTGTCGGGAAGATCGGGCAATCAATCCGGCGCCAGCGCCGTGGGCATGGAGTATAAATAAAAAATAATTTTTAAGTGTAAAACTTTTGATAATAAACGCTGAAACCCTTCTCAAAAAAATAAAGCAGTTAAATCCCTAACATTTTTGTCGCCGAGACCGCCGCTACTAAAGGAATTGCAATAGGGAATTCCCGGGGAAATACATTTAATTAAAATTGTTTAAGCTTTCTGTTGGTCGGCATAAACCAAAAAAAATCAAATAAAGCGACAGTGGCCCATTATATCCTAGGGGAAAATTTGACCAATCAGAATAGGAGCGACGGGGACCCATTTAAACCCCTATGGAGAAATTTTGACCAATCATATTCAAAGGCGGGACAGTTCAAAATACAGTAAAAAGGGGCCAGAAAAGATTAGGGGTTTGAAGCGGGGGGGTCGCCACTTAGCCAATCAGAGCGCGATATTTTCTCAAAGTTCTAGGGGGAAAAGAAATTCAAGGAGCTCTGTGTTTGGGCTAAGTTAAAGGGGCCGGGGTTATTTGGCCCCAAATGGGGAGGCGGCGATTTCCCCCATAGGTTTTCTAAGCAACCCTAAAATAAAACTGTACATGGCCAAATAAAATGTAAACCTCCAAAATTGCCCCCGAGGAATATAAAATAAATAATAAAGGGGGGTAAAGAAAAAAAAAAAATAATTCAATAAAATCTGTTTATTTTTTTTTTTTCGTTAGCCAAGGAAAAATAGTATGGGTAAACAAAATAAAGAAAAACAACTGATTTGTTTGAATTAATACTTTTTTTTTTTTTTTACCCCCATATTATTTTTCATTTTTTATACACATCGGAAAAATTCTGGAGTCTTATCATTTGGGTTTCCCGGCCCGTCAGTTTTATTTCGGTTCATTTGAAAAACCCCTAGGGGCGTCGCCACTCTCCATTGGTCCAAATAACCCCGGGCCCCCTTTTTAAATTACCAAACACAGAGCTCGCTCGAATTTCTTTTCCCCATAGAACTATGAGAAAGTAGCTTGCCTCTATTGGCTAAGTTGGACGAGCCCCCCCCACTTCAACCCAAACAGCTCTTTTCTCTTTTTACGTTTTGAAATGTCCGCCTTTGGGAAATGATTGGTAAAAATTTTCCATAGTCAAATGGGTCCCCCGCGCTCCTATTTGATTGGGCAAATTTCCTCCTAGGTTTGAATGGGCCCTTGCTCCCCATTCTGATTGTTGGGTTTTTTCCCACAAATCAGAAAAGCTTAAACAATTTGAATTACGTATTTCCCGGCAATTCTCCTATTGCAAATTTCCTTATGTAGCGCCGGGGCTCGGCGACAAACCGTTTTTTAGGGATTTAACTGTTTTAATTTTTTAAAAGGTTTCAGGCTTTATCGATAAAGATTTTACTTAATAAAAAATTTTTTTTTAATATTTCCTGCCGCACGGGGCCCGAGGCCGAGATTGCATTTCGCCGATCTCTCCATGACACAATGGGAGAAGAGCGCGCGCTTTATTGGCGAGATAGCCAAGCCCCCCCTAGCTCCCGCCAAAAGCTCTGTTTTTGCATTTTTACTGTTTTGAACTGTCCCGCCTTTTATTTTGATTGGTCAAAAATTCTCCATAGGTTTTAAATTGGGGCTTTTTCGCTCCTATTCTGATTGGGGCTTCTGCCCACCAATCAGAAGAGCTTAACAATTTGAAAAATTACTGTATTTCCCGGCAATTTTTTCTTATTGCAATTTCCCTTTTGTAGGGCCGGTTCGGCGCAAAAAAGCGGTTTTGGGGTTTAATTTTGGGATTTTTAGAGAGGTTTGGTCTTTTTTTCTGATAATGATTTACACGTAATAAAAATGATTTTTTTTATTCAATCCTGCCGACGGCACGACGCCGGATTGCATTGCGCCCACTCTCCCTAGACTACAATGGAGAAGTAGCCCGCGCTCTGATTGGCTGGGATAGCCAAGCCCCCCTAGCTCAGCCAACAGCCTTTTCTGCTTTTTACTGTATTTTGAACTGCCCCCCTTTGTTTTAATTTTTTTTCCTTCTCCCAAAGGGTATAATGGGTCCCTGTCGCTTATTTTTGATTGGCCGAATAGCCAAAACCCCGCACTCAGCCAATAGCCTTTTCTGCATTTTTACTATATTTTGAACTGTCCCCCCTTTGATTCGATTGGGGCAATGTTCTCCATAGGCTTTTAAAGGGTTTACTGTCACCCTATTCTGATTGGGGCCCGGTTTCTGCCGACCAAAAGAGAATAGCTTTTTAGAAATTTTAAATTTCGTTTTTCCCCGGGAAATTTCCAAAATCCTAATTCTTTATGTACCCGTTCTAGATTTTTTGGGAAAGTGATTTTTTTTTTTATTATTTTTTTTTTTTTGAGGTTTGGCTCTTTTTGATAAAGTTTTCCGCCTTTTTTAAAAGGCGATTTTTTTTTCATATCCGCACCGGGCATCTTTAATGATTTCTCGCTGTATTCCAGCCTGTTCGAATCGGAACACTCTTCGGCGAGTCCCTTCTCCCCCTTTTCCCCCCAACGCCCGCCCCCACAAGTGGGGAGGCCCAAAGGGGGACTTTACATGTTATGTATGGTTCCTAACTCGGGCGGCGAATATAGGCGCGCGCCGCATGCCCCTAAGCCCCGCACGGCCCCAAAATGGCGGGGCCGGCGGCTTTACATAGTTTGTAGCCGGCCCCCAGCGCCGACATAAATCAGGCGCGAGATTCATACATGTCGCCCTAAATGTCTAAAGGAAGCCAGCTTATCACCTGAATCGAAGGTACCTAACGCTTTCCCTTATCTAATTAATGCAGATCAACTGGCCGAACAGCAGTTCGGGCTTTCGAGCTGGTGGGCATACCAGCTGACTAGAGCTAGTCCTAGATCCTCCTTGTTAGTATTTCAAACTAATCTTCACAGTACACTCTAGCTGTTACTGTGGCAGATCTAAGAAGACCCTAGGCAGTAAATGAGACTCAGTTCCCGATGCTCTTGGGCATTCCCTGCAGTGGACCCCAAATAGTTCAGGATACCGACCTCCCCGGGAGGTTTTCTGAATATCGATTCTGAAGTCCTACAGAAGCACCTCTATCTAAAAAGGCTTAAACCCTATCTAACAAAACCCCCTCTAACTAAAACCTAACAAAAAATCCAGACAAGACAGATTGTCCGTGCCTCTATTTAAAGGGGACTTTAACCCTAACAGCCAGCTTCCATCTACCCAGAAATAATTAAGAGTGAAATACAAGGCAGTCACCACAGGCAAATCATTTGGATATCACAGCGTGTGACAAGAAGGATTTTTTCTCACTATGACATGCTGCTAGCTCACTGCAGTGTAAAAAGAGGAACTAACAGTGAAATTTCTGCTGCGTAGTAAACCAGGGGAGGTTTAAGGTGGCAGATAACAGCGAGGCCTTAGCCACACGATATATCAAGAGCAATATATCAAAAACCCCAAAATGAAATGGCGTAAAGCCAAACCAAAAAGCACCTTTACGGTGCAAGAAAAAAACGGGGGAGCCAACTTTGGCCTTGCCAGGTTCGTCAATAATGGGAACCATGGCAAAAACCCATAGCCAGCCTGAAAACGGATAAGAACCGAGGTCAGGGAGGTCGGGGCACAACACGGGAAAGTGGGCCTGACTCTGATCCACCCCCTGTCCCTCCCTTTTGGGGAACCCGATCCTTAACAGGCCCGGGGCCCCCAACCAAAGAGATAGCTGCACTGTTATAAGTGTGACAAGGGGGACAAACAGACACCAAAAAAAAGTAGTCAGGGGGTTCCAAAGTCGCAACAGTTGGGCAACGAGGACGAGGCGTGAGACAAGGGGAACGGGGGCGTCCAAAGTCGGCAACAGTGGGCAAACGGGTACAGAGACGTGAGACAGAGGGGGAAAAACCAGGGTCCAAAGCCAAAGGTCAGGAAGCATAAAACAAGGAAGAAATAGGGGCAAATACAGGGAAAAAACTATAGCGGGCAAGATAAAGGAAGTGGTGGCTATAAAGGGGGAAGGGGAGGAAAGAGCCGGGGTGATAGAAGCAGAATCTGTCAATCATGAGGTGGATTAAACCCGAGGTGCGAAAGTTCCTGGCCAGGGCGTTGGCCAGGTTTAATTGAGTCCCAAAAAAAACAGTGTTCACACAAAAAAAGTAAGGGCCGCAGTTATGGTCGCAGCAGCCTTCGCCGACGACCAGAGCCAGATGACACGAACGTGACAACTGATTTCAAAGAAATAGTGTACTTACCCGTGTTTGTTGTTGACTAGTCACGAATTGTTCAGGCTGCCCAGATTGAACCAGCCATGGGGGCTACGCCCCAGAAGAGGCGAGACAGCTCCTCTGCGCTTCCTTCGTTTCACGGGTCACGACACCAAATGTGAAGTACAGTTTAACTCTTTGTATCTGTACTCTTGTCAATTGCTACCTCTTCCAAATTAAGTATATATATGTTTGCTGTAAACAGCGGGGATCCCCAAGAAATACCACTCAGTCAAGGTGATGGGTAATACAAGTCGGTTTAATACAAGGAAGTACATAAGATTTTATATCATTTGATACGTAAGCATTTGTCATAGCATGTGTTGTTTGATCGTTGGTTAATTGACATTTGGTGGGACAAGTTAATAAATAGCGTAAGTTCATATATGGTAATATACATCAATCCTTCATTTTCTGCATGCATTGCATAATATTGCACAGTCTCAGCAAAACACATTTCCTTAAATGGAGTTGTTTACTTCAACAGATATTAAATGTTGAAACAAGTGTACTCTGCGTCCATTTTGTCTGTGTTGCTTAAGCTGGATTCTTAGTAAGCCATAAAGAGTCCATTTTTAATGTCTCAGCGTCTTTCAGAACAAGTACATTCTGATGGTAGTTTTCTTGCAAAAGCTGTGCATTCCAAACGTATGATATCTGAATTAACTGGTCAAGGGTAATAGAAATAGAGAATGATTTATTCAAACAGTATATAAACAGTTTCTAGATGTAATCAATGGATATAAAAGGTACCAACAGAGTTTAATGTTTTCAATACACACCTGCTTCACCTGACATAGATATCATATTCATTGCATAGATCATTAAAAATTGAAAATGATTTTCATTTACAAAACAAGCTTTCACAAGTAAATAGCAGCTCACCCTTCATTGATAGCTCAATTCCTTCATGGTGTTAAGCGTGGATAATCAACCCAGCACGGAAGACTGCCGGTCAGCGTCCAGGTACACATTCCATTCTCCGAGCACAAACTCAGGGAATCCAGTGGGTGAAAATATCCTAAATTCTTTATTGATCCATAAAAAGCTCACATAGACTATAAAGGCATGTTAAACACCAACACGTTTCCGGCCAGCATGGCCCTTGTTCACAGCCACAACATGCTGTTAAAAAAATCATCAGTGACGAGGTATGACATTTACTTGCATCTTATAGTACTGCCTCCATATGTTTTTCAAAGTGCACGTGCACCCTATGAGCCAATAGCTTCTGGTCACACATGCTCAGTCACTCTCAACACACTCTTTATAGTGATCCTCTGTTCATTGCAGAACAGCCAATAGAAATAAATTTCTGCTTGGCTTGTTAGGGTTGGATCAAGACTTCTGCAGTGGCTTAGCAATATGGCTGAGAAGACTTTATTGTCACCTGTCCAAGTGGGATGGATACTGACTGTATTCACAGCCCATGCCCCAGGAACAGGTTAACAGCAAAACCAAAGGTGACACATAAAAGCAATGACGATTAGGGTACTTTTATGCACGGGTTTTCCATAGAGCACCATTCTGCTCATTTTCGGCCAGTTTTTCAGGCGGTCTGAAAAACCGCAAACCACATGAAAAACCGGCCGAAGACCCGTGCAGTGGGGACATGCCTGTACTTACTTAATGTGCAGTTTTTCACCATTCAGTTGCTCCCTAGTGGACTGATGTGTGAGCTTCTGGTCATTAATTATCTGCACCTGTTATATCTTTCCCATGTAGCACAGGGGTTTGCGTTGCCCACTACTGGGTTCAGTCTATAGTCCAGCCATTAATCTGCAAGTATGGCCTTGTGGTTTTGCCTACTGCTAGAAGTGCCACAGCAGGAAGTCTATGACATGTGGTTTAGCCAGTAACTGCAGAGCAGGAAGGGATGTCGGGAAAGGTGAAATTGTCGTGGCAACTTCTCCGCTCAATAACAGCTCAATAACAAGCAGTCATTTTGCTATTTCCTATGCTATTAAGGTCCTGTAGTGTGTGGTGCACTATGGAATCTTAACACCCCAGTCATGAAAGTGATAAACAAAAATATAATGTGCTAAAATGTGTTTCCTGTTTATTACATATTCTGGCAGCATGCTCTTAATCATATCTTTTCTTTCTGTGCCCTGCTTTTCAATTCTCAATTCTTCAGTAGACTGTCTTTTATTAGAATCTGAACCTGGCTAATGACTTTGTGTTGTTTATTATTGACACTTTTTAGTTTTTGGTAAGAAAATTACCTCTTCTGTAAGTGAAGTTGATGGAATTCATATAGACTTTATCTTTTCAGGAAACACATATGAATATTCCGATTTTATGACTAAAGAATTATAATATCCAGCATTCTTGGCAACAGGTTCATACTGGTTTATGGGACTTGATTGGTAAATGCACATGATTAGACTGGGCATACTTTAGCACATAAGACTGGATTTACACATGAAACTTTGATAAGCCAAAGCTAAAAGTGGATCCAGCAGGAAGAAAAAGTATAAGCCCTTCCTTCATATTTCCCCATCCTTCTGAATCCAAACCAGGCTTTGGCTGCATCAAAAAACTAACAGCTGCAGCCAACCAAAAAGTACATACTAACTTGCACAATCAATGTATTCCTATACAAACAAAGCCCAAATTAGCCAGCACCTCCATTATAACTGACAGGCACTGGTGCAATCTGCCAAGGCTGCAATGCAAAATGCAAAATGATTAAAGTGTGCACTAAATACCTCAGTTCACATTTTTTCGGGGTTCGATGCTTGTATAGGTTTTAGTCAGGGACATAACTAGAGAAGCTCGGGTCCCATAGCAAACTTTTGGATGCCCACCCCCCACCTCACTGACCACGAACATTTACAGGTGCCTCTTAAGTCGCGCAGTTACTAGATAATACAAGGAGTGAATACCTCACCATAGATACTGTATCACCATCATACTGCTACCAAACAAATCCAATATACCAAAACCAACATTACCAATAGCGATCCGATTATACCACCAGAACACGATCACAAATTACCAACAAATAGTGACTGAATAATACCCCTATGCTAATACTGAATAAACATCAATATGACTGCCCTAAAGTGGTGTATACCAGTGTACACAGGTGCCCTACAAGCTATATATTACCTCCATACATTTATCCTATAGTTATATATACAGTATGTGTACACAGGCTCTGCAGATATATACACTCACCGGCCACTTTATTAGGTACACCTGTCCAACTGCTCGTTAACACTTAATTTCTAATCAGCCAATCACATGGCGGCAACTCAGTGCATTTAGCATGTAGACATGGTCAAGACAATCTCCTGCAGTTCAAACCGAGCATCAGTATGGGGGAAAAAAGGTGATTTGAGTGCCCTTGAACGTGGATGGTTGTTGGTGCCAGAAGGGCTGGTCTGGTAATTTCAGAAACTGCTGATCTCCTGGGGTTTTCAGCAAAAAACATCTCTAGGGTTTACAGAGAATGGTCTGAAAAAGAAAAAAAATCCCGTGAGCGCAGTCCTGTGGGCGGAAATCCTTGTTGATGCCAGAGGTCAAAGGAGAATGGCAGACTGGTTCGAGCTGATAAAAAAGGCAACAGTGACTCAAATAGCCACCCGTTACAACCAAGGTAGGCAGAAGAGCATCTCTGAACGCACAGTACGGCGAAAATTTGAGGCAGATGGGCTACAGCAGCGAAGACCACACCGGGTGCCACTCCTTTCAGCTAAGAACAGGAAACTGAGGCTCCATTTGCCCAAGTCATCAAAAATTTGACAGTAGAAGATTGGAAAAACGTTGCCTGGTCTGTGAGTCTCGATTTCTGCTGCAACATTCGGATGGTAGGGTCAGAATTTGGCGTCAACAACATGAAAGCATGGATCCATCCTGCCTTGTATCAACGGTTCAGGCTGGTGGTGGTGGTGTCATGGTGTGGGGAATATTTTCTTGGCACTCTTTGGGCCCCTTGGTACCAATTGAGCATCGTTGCAACACCTTGTGGAATCTATGCCACGAAGAATTGAGGCAGTTCTGAAGGCAAAAGGGGGTCCAACCCGTTACTAGCATGGTGTACCTAATAAAGTGGCCGGTGAGTGTATATGATTACAATGCGGTTACATCTTGTGATTCACAGGCGACATTTCTCTGACGAGTCGTTGACTTTCCCATTGTTCTGCATCCGAAACAGACCGCCATGACGACTTCTACTGGCCGCCAATGATCCCTGCAGATTTGGACACAAATATCTTAGAATCCTCACTTTTCCAGCAGCTCACTACCTGCCTTCTCGGGGGTGAGGGGAACAGAGGAGTCACCCCCTGGAGATTGTGTTACAGCTATGGCCTATACCTCTCCGAATCATATTACCAGGTAGACCCCCATTAGATAGGTAGGTATGTCAGTAGGCTCCATGTAGGTAGGTAGGCAGTACATAGGTCCCAGGTAGATATGTAGATTAGTCCTAGGTAGACAGTAGTTAGGCCCCGGTTGGGTAGGCATCCCACAGGTAGCTAAGCAATCTGTTGCTAGGCCCGAGATAGCTAAGTAGGCCGTAGGTGGACCACAGGTAGGCTGTAGGTAGGCTCCAGGTAGCTAGTTAGATTGGCTATAGGTAGTGCCCACATAGGTAGATAAGCTATAGGTTGGACCCACAAGGCAGGTAGGTAAAACAGGCTATAGGGGGCTCCAAACAGGCAGGAAGGCTTTAGGTAGCTATAGGGGCCCATACAGATAGGAAAGCAGGGTTTAAGTAGCTGTAGGGGCCATAAGCTGGCATGGATTAGGTGGGTTTTCGGTGCCATATAGGTAGGCAGGAAGGGTTTTAGGTAGCTATAGGTGCCCATACAGGCAATCAGGCAGGGTTTATGTAGCTATAGGGGGCCATATAGGTAGGCAGGCAGGGTTTAGGCAAGGTATAGGGGCCGTATAGGTAGGTAGGCAGGGTTTAGGTAGAGTATAGAGGTCATATAAGTAGGGTATAAGGGCCATATAGGTAGCCAGGCAGGGTTTTGGTAGCTATAGGGGCACCATATAAGTAGGCAGGCAGGGCTTAGGTGGGTTTTAGGGGACATATAGGTAGCAGGCAGGGCTGTTACATAAAATAAGAAATAGCTTACTTACCTCTCACCACGCTCCCCAAATGTGATGAACTCCTGTCTCTGTGCTCGGCGCGGGCAGCACGATGATGTGACATCATTGCGGCGCTCACGTCAGCAGTGTTGGCCGGCGCCTGGGAGGCTTAAGGCTTAAGGCCTTAGGCCTATCAGGGAGGTTAGCAGAGTGGAGCACCGGCAGTGCACCACTCTGGTAACACTGGGCAGTCCTGCCTTTGAACGCTCGTGACAGAGGGCCCAGGCGATCAGTCTCTGTGCTCAGCGCGGGCAGCACAATGATGTGACGCCATCGTCCCGCTCACATCAGCACTGTGGGTCGGTGCCTGGAGGGGTTAAGGCTTAAGCACCGCTCTGCTAAAAAAAGGAAGTCCTGCCTTTGAACGCTCGGGACAGAGGATCCGAGCGATCAGAGACGGGATGCGCCGGGCCCCACAGCTTCGGCTCGATGGCAGTGAACTGTTATGTTCATTGCTGGCCGGCGCAGAAGCAGCACTTCCAGGGCAGCAGATGTGGTAGCAGCAGCTACGTCTGCTACCCCAGTAGTTACGCCCCTGCTCAGTAGGTTATATGTCCCACAGTATATATAATAGGGTACCCAGTAATCTGTATGTCCCCCAGTATATATAATAGGGCCCCCCAGTAAGCTATATATCCCACAGTATATATACTAGGGCCTCCAGTATGGTAGAGAGGTATAATGGGCATATTAAAAATAAAAAACATTATTCACCTCTTTCCTGTTCCCCGTAGAAGCAGTCGCTGCTCCCGGTCTTCCCGCACAGGCGGCGTGACGTCATAATGCCGCGTAGGCGATGTGGTGACACTCATGCCCCCTGTGCTGTGCACTCCAGAGGGCCAGCCTGCTTGCAGCTCACCGGAGTACTCTGCGGAGCAGGTAGCGCTGGCCCTTTGTATCGCGAAAGCCTTCAAATGTATGTGCGTCCACAGGGTATGTTTACAGTGCATTCTTTGGACTTTTTTAGCGCATTTTACGCACTGAAAAATGACCCAAAATCAGCCTCAGACAAGTTTGAAATCATTCCTCATTTAATATAATGTACAACACGCCTTTCATTCACATGAACCATATTTAACAAACATAAATGCGAGCCCTTTTTTAATGCAATTACAGCCATAAATATAAATTATGTCAATTCTTGAGGCGTGTTTCGCTTGTAAAATCCCCGTAGTCAACAATAGGGATAGGATTTTTCAAATTACACTTAAAAAAAAAACTTAAAAAAAAATGCTTCAAAATACGCCTCTACTCGTTTTTTGAAGCTGATTTGGAACCCTTCGGCCTATCAGCGAGATTAGCAGCTGCTTCGCCTGCTACCACGATAGTTACGCCCCTGGTTTTAGTGCCATCTGTGTGCTACTCTAATTTTTGTATAGTTTTCTTTTTGCATTGCAGAAATAGAAGTTTGCACCAGTGTCTCTTAGTTGCCATGATGGTTCTGGATAATTTGGGTTCTGTTTGGATAGTGCATTTGGAGGAGTACCTGCCTCGATCTTGGCCCTGCTTGAAGTCCTTATAATCATTGTGATGGAGCCTGTTACCCTGAACCTATGATGGCTTTGGCTTCACTGAGAGGTATAAGCATTTGGGATGTACACTAGGAGTCTACCTTGACACAGAAGGTGGAAATGAAATTTGATCAAAGTATGCACAAAAGACCTTAATTTATAAATGAACAAAGGTTAGCAGGAACACATTTTAAAATTTCCATGGGTTCAATGATTGTACGGGTTTAATACCTACTGTATCCTACTGTGATTTCTATTTTGTAGTGTATTCCTAGAGACTGAAGTTATTGCTGGCTATAATAAAAAGGTCTCAGAACACAACCTGCATAACAGTTTGCCATGTGTGGTTGCATGGCCTCAAAATAGTTAGTGTCCATGCCGACCCCTGTCTTATACCAAAGTTGGCTACAATAGGCACATGGGTATCAGAACTGGACCCTGGAACAATGGAAAATGATGGATGTTGAATTATGTTTTCTTTTACACCATATGTATGATTGGGTGTGTCCATCCCTTACCTGGGATAGCAGTGTGATGCTCTGTGCAATGTTTTACAGAGAAACTCTGTATCCTGTCATTCATGTAGATGTTACCACATTAGAGATTATTCAGGAATGGTCTGAGAAAATTGACAAAGAGTTTAAGTTGTTGGCATGTCCTCCAAAATCAGATTGAGCATCTATAGATGTGCTAAAAACACAAATCCGATCCATGGATGCCTACCCTCCAAATTTACAGGATTTACAAAATCTAGTGCTATTGCCTTTGGGCCAGATTACAAAGAAAAGGAGTCTATGCCTTGACAGTTCAGAGCTATTTTAGAAGCACAAAGGGGACCTACAGAACATAAAAGAGGCTCATTTAATGTTATGGCTGGAGCAATTACTAATTGAGAGTTCAGGTGTTTAGTAGGACTTGTAGAGGAGCAACTACTGCAGCTCATGAAGACTTTTGGGCTAAAGGGTTTTTCACATGGAGCGTTTTTTGGTGCGTTGTTTGATGCATTTTTTGATACGTGTCACAAATGCACCAACGCTTGATTGATCAAGGTGAAGTACTGTTCTTACAGTTATGCAAAATTATTTATTAAGTACATGTTAAACCCTTCAAAGTAATGGATCTTTCAAATATTTTTCCTAAAAAAGGCATTTTAATATTTCATAAAAAATATTACAAGCTATTTTATTCGTAATTACATGTACTATGTACTTAATTTTTACTTCACACTGAGTACAATTATACATCATGAACATGGTTATTGTGAAATAAAGAGGGTGACTGCACTCATGAAACAGATGTGTCTTAACTAATAAACTTGTCTTTATGAGGGGAAACAATGTAGGCATTGTATTACCACTGAGCAGGGACCTATTAAGGCAGCATGGCACTGTGTTCTGTAGGTGACATTAAATAGCAACTTGTCACCATTTAAAGATGTAAAAATAATAGCATTGAGAATGAAGTGAGTTCCAATTTTCATAACATTATTCCATCAAAATTTCAGCACAACAAACTTTTCAAAGACGAGTACATCTTTAAAAAAATTATTTTTACCTTATAGAACATCATATTACCTACAATTTTAACTATGTTGAAAGTTACGGAAAAGGTGTAATAGATTCAACTGTATCTTTACCAATAGCAAACAACACTACATTAAATATAGAGTTTTTTTCTGCAAGGTGTGATATGTTTCACTGGAATCTCCTTTATAGAATCTCAGCCATTTTTCCTAAAGAAAGTTAGAGTAGTAGTATTTCTGAGGCACAGGAGGTCAAAGTAAGTAAGGACCTCTGGCTCTCCTATAAGTACTAGAGGATCCAAGTGGGACTGCTATGCACACACTTTTGGTTATACTTGGTGATAGATAGATAGATAGATAGATAGATAGATAGATAGATATATCTATCTATCTATCTATCTATCTATCTATCTATCTATCTATCTATCTATCTATCTATCTATCTATCTATCTATCTATCTATCTATCTATCTATCTATCTATCTATCTATCTATCTATCTATCTATCTATCTACAACCAAAAGAGGGTGCAGTCCCACCTGGCTCCTCCAGTACACATATATGTCAAACAGAAATCAACTATTACAGAAATATACAGTAACCAAAGAGGGTACATACATAGCAGTCTCACTTGGATCCTCCAGTACTTAGAGGAGAGCCACAGGTCCTTACTTACTTTGACCTCCTGTGCCTCAGAAATGCTACTACTATAAACTTAATTGGGGAAAATAGCTGAGATTCTACAAAACAGACATACAATATATATATAGTAAGAAACAGTCAAAGGGAAAATATGAATTTTTGGGGAAAAGTATATATATACTTTTCAAAAACATTCCTATGTTCCCTTTGACTTTTTGTTAGTGCCTATAGAGTGCTGCTGACATTGTATTGTTTTTTCGTTACTTTTTGCTTCCGCACCAGCGTGCACCTATATACTCTGCTTTTGGATTGTTTGCATGGGGGAGTGGGTAGCCCCCATCTTGTTTTTTGCACTCTGACGATCTGCACAGGCTTTTAATCAGCAGGTTATAGCTGGATCTTCTCTCCCTCAAATGTTGAGGTCTGAATAGACACCAAAGGCGACATGTATGAACGGGATTTACGCCTGTTTTCTGGCGTATCCTGCGCCTCACAGGCCCGAATCCCCTGTCGGACGCAGGGATGTGATGATAGGCGCAGCGTTCGCCACTTTCAGATGCGCCTCGCATGAAGGGGCGGGCAATGGGCGCGGTGTGGGCGCGATGTGGGCGTTCCGGGGCGGGACGCGGCGCATTCGAAAACTCCGAGGCATGTACGATCGCGGGTCGGCAAAGAGCGGCGCATTGCAGCGTTCGGCAGCTCCGACAGGCAGACCTGGTTGATTCTGGTCTAAATGATCCGGCGGAGGTGAAGTGAAGCGAGAACGTAACATGAGAGGAAACATATATAAGTTCGCAAAAGAAATCTCGTCTCTCAGCGGCATGGAGTATGATTCCAAAAAAGAATCGCCTTTGTTAGGTGTTAAACATTATCAGAAAAAGAGCTCAAACCTTAAAAAAAAAAATAAAAGAAAAAAATCACTTTCCAAAAATCTAGAACGGCGCAACATCAGGAATTAGAATATTGGAAATTGCTGGGAAATACAGTAATTCAAATTCTTTAAGCTCTTCTCATTGGTCGGCAGAAACCAACCAATCAGAACAGGAGCAACAATGACCCATTATCAGCTATGGAGAAATATGGACCAATCAAATTCAAATGCGGGACAGTTCAAAATACAGTAAAAAGGCAGAAAAGAGCTGATTGGTTGAACTAGCAGGGGCTTGGCTATCTCGGCCAATCAGAGAGCGAGCTACTTGTCCCATTGTAGTCAATGGAGAGATCGGGGCAATGAAATCTCGGCTCTCAGCTCCATGTGGCATGGAGTATGATGAAAAAAATCATTTTTATTAGGTGTAAAACATTATCTGAAAAAGAGCTGAAACCTTCTATAAACATAAATCAATCAAATCCCTAACAACGCGTTTGTCGCCGAGACCGGCACTACATAAGGAATTGGAATATAGAGAATTGCCGGGAAATACAGTAATTCAAATTCTTTAAGCTCTTCTCATTGGTCGGCAGAAACCAACCAATCTGAATAGGAGCGACAGTGACCCATTAAAACCTATGGAGACATATGGACCAATCAAATTCAAAGGCGGGACAGTTCAAAATACAGTAAAAAAGGCAGAAAAGAGCTGATTGGTTGAGCCCAGGCGGCAGATATGAATCCACCAATCATATGTAGTGCGTCTTTTTTGAATGGAGCAAGAAGGGTGTGATAGAAGGGCGCCCTAAAAGTTATTACTGTCTATGGGAAATCTTACTGTATTTTGAACTGTCCCGCCTTTGAATTTGATTGGTCCATACTTCTCCATAGCTTATAATGGGTCACTGTCGCTCCTATTCTGATTGGTTGGTTTCTGCCGACCAATGAGAAGAGCTTAAAGAATTGGAATTACTGTATTTCCCGGCAATTTCGAATATCCCAAATCCCGATGTAGCGCCGATCTCAGCGAAAAACGCGTTGTTAGTGATTTTATTAATGTATGTTTAAAGAAGGTTGAAGCTCTTTTTCAGATAATATTTTACACTTAATAAAAATGATTTTTTTAATCATACTCCATGCAGCACGGCGCTGAGAGCCGAGATTTCATTGCCCCGATCTGGCCATAGACTACAAGGGGAAAAAGTAGCTCGCGCTCTGATTGGCCGAGATAGCCAAGCCCCCGCTACTTCAACCAATCAGCTCTTTTCTGCATTTTTACTGTATTTTGAACTGTCCCGCCTTTCAATTTGATTGGTTAATACTTCTCCATAGGTTATAATGGGTCCCTGTCGCTCCTATTCTGATTGGCCAGGATTGCGAGGCCCCCGCCAGCTCAACCAATCAGCTCTTTTATGCATTTTTACTGTATTTTGAACTGTCCCACCTTTGATTTTGATTGGTCAATACTTCTCCATAGGTTTTAATGGGTCACTGTCGCTCCTATTCTGATGGTTTCTGCTGACCAATGAGAAGCGCTTACAGAATTTGAGTTGCTGTATTTTCCGGCAATTTCCAATATCCAAAGTCCCGATGTAGCGCCGTTCTTGATTTTTGGAAAATGATTTTATTTATGTATTTTTTTTAGTAGGTTTGAGCTCTTTTTCAGAGAATGTTTTACACCTAATAAAGGCGATTTTTTGATTCATACTCCATGCCGCACGGACATCTTTAATGATTTCTCGCTGTTTTCCAGCCTGTCTCGAATCGGAATACATGTTCGGCACAGTCCCTTCTGCGTCTAAGTCCCGCACTGCGCCTCAGTCCCCGCACTGCGCCCCACACACTGGCGAGGCGTGGCGGACTTTACACGGCATGTATGAGCGCACTACGTCGGGCGGCGAATCTGAGGCGCAGTCCCACACTGCGCCTCACACACTGGCGAGGGGTGGCGGACTTTACACCGCATGTATGAGTGCACCTCGGCACCGACATACATGAGGTGCAAATTTCGCCGGAAAACTGCCGGAAACATGCGCTCCGACGAGGCGAGATTCATACATGTCGCCCCAAGAGAGGTAACATTGCAGAGTATGTTGGGGTCGACTTGCCATGACAGATGGACTTTTACAATTTTGATCAAAAATATACACTAAGAACCTCAAAATTTTCATATATTCCAAAGTGGCAGAAATGTTTTTCCAAAAAATTCTTAGGTTTTTTAGTTCTTGTAGAGTGCTGCTGATATTGTACTGTGCTTGCTTTGCTTTTTGCTAACACACCAGCGTGCACCAATATACTAACTTTTGTAAATGGATGTGTTGACCACATTTTGCTTATGGTATGTGTATGTATATACTGTACACTTACTGTAATGGCTGAAGTGATCACTCCTATGTTTCTAGGTGTATTACAGCCTGTTACTTCAGACACCTGGGAGGGGGTTGGGAATCCCTGGGCTGAAATGGAAGAAACAGCTGGAGCCAAGGAGAGGGCTCTTGCTATGATGCTGGAGGAAAGCAGGGGTGGCTGACCTCAGGAAGTCTGAACCAGTAGAGGTTGGTGAGAACATTTGACTGCTGTGTATGGTGCTAGAAAGTAGGCTCAGGACATAGTTGGAGAAAGCATCTGTAGATTAGTTATTGGTCAGATGGCCTAGGATTTTTTTTTTTAATGGTTTCGTTTGTATCTTGCCAAAGAATAGAACTGGCTGAGGCCAATTTTGTAACGTATTCTGTGTCAAAGTTACATGTATTGAATGTGTCATATCAGTCTTAGCAAAAGATGATGATCAGAGAGCTAAATAACCCCCAGGACTGTCCACTACAGTGGCTGGACGTGAGTAAAGTATTACAATATTTATACGTACACAGTCAAGTTACGTTATTATGACCACCTCCTACTGTCCACATCTGTAGTGCATAGTTTATGAAGTTACATGTCATGAGCTGTCTTGGTGGGTATATAAGGTGTGTGATAGGTTGCCTGCACACATGTCCCTTGTTGATGTCATTAGTAAGAGGGCAATTTACCGCAGTTGTAAAAAAGAGATGATTATTGTTTTTTGGGTCAAAGGTGGCAGAATTTCTGCAACTGTGCAGTTTGTAAATTGTACTGCTGTTGTGAAAGTGTTTTGTGAGTGGGCAAATAGCATCATTGCAAGTAAATGACATGGAAAGTGTGAGCACCTTGCTCCATTGATGAGAGAGGTGAACCACTACAAAATTGCCCAAGAGCAGAAAGACATGCTACATTAGAGCAGCTCACCAATAAAATAAACCATGGGCTATCAGATGTGTTTCTATAATAACAATTCCTTCCCCACCCAGCAGCTGTTGTATGCACTGCAGTCAGGATGGCTCCAGTTACCTGTGACCAGGGCCGCCATCAGAAATTTCAGGGCCCCATACAGCTAAAGTGTCTGGGCTGTTCCCACTGTCAACTATCCCTTGGAACCTCTGCCACAAGCCTGCGGCTTGTTCTTTCTACCATTCCTGTGAGACAAGGTGGTGGTAGATGCCAGAGGCAGTGAGTGTGTAGCTGGGCCCTGTATGACAGTACTAGCTGTACTTCCCTAACGGCGGCCCTGCCTGTGACAACCTACCAGGACATTAGTGAGTCGTTTTCATCCTGCCTAGCTGATGTCCTTGCTGCATACAGCTATTACATGGAAATTAGATGGAAAACTCTGTTTCTGTGATATTGTGCTTAATGGGTTTGTCTCACCACACTGTTTCACAGAGCCAAAAGCAGCTTACATTCAAGCATCCTGTCCCTTCCTGGTCAGCCTGTCAGTGATTAATCTCTGTTATTCAAAGGTCTAAGCAGGACCGTTCCTAGGGGCGGGCAGGGTGGGGCGCCGAGGCTCCGCTCACCCGAGGGGGGCGCCGCAGCCGCCCTGCCCGCCGGGAGGAGCGCCCCTGACTCTGCGCGGCTGTTTTATAACAGTCGCGCAGAGCCAGCAGCAGCTGTTGTCACAGGGAGGAGGCGGGACGGATCGTTCCCGTCCTGACTCCTCCCCTGTATTAGCGTCACAGGGGGCGCACAGCTTTCACCACGCCCCCTGTGACGCTCGATCTCCTCGGCTGGCAGCTCTGTCGCCGAGGAGATCCCTGGGAGCTGCGTGCAGCGTAAGCAGCGTGATGATGTCACGCTGCTTACACCGCTCTGCAGCGCCCACTGCTGAGCAGCTCCGGACCGGGACGCGCGGACCCAGGTGAGTACTCTTTTGTTATTTTATAATTACTTACAGGGGGCATCACTGGCTACAAGAGGGGCACCCGGGCGACAATGGGGGCACAATGGCTACAATGCGGGCAACACTGGCTACAAGAGGGGCATCCTGGCTACAATGGGGGCACACTGGCTACAATGGGGGCACACTGGCTACAAGAGGGGCAACACTGGCTACAAGAGGGGCATCACTGGCTACAATGGGGGGCACACTGGCTACAAGAGGGGCAACACTGGCTACAAGAGGGGCAACATTGGCTACAAGGGGGGCATCCTGGCTACAAGAGGGGCATCCTGGCTACAATGAGGGCATCCTGGCTACAATGGGGGCATCCTGACTACAATGGGGGGACAACGGGCTCCACGGGGGGCACCCCTGGCTCCACGGGGGGCAACCTGGCTACAAGGGGGCATCCTGGCTACAATGGGGGATCCTGGCTACAATGGGCGGCATCACTGGCTACAATGGGGGTATCCTGGCTACAAGGGGGGCATCACTGGATACAATGGGGGCATCAACTGGCTAAAGGGGGGCATCAACTGGCTACAAGGGGGGCATCAACTGGCTAAAGGGGGGCATCTCTGGCTAAAGGGGGGCATCTCTGGCTAAAGGGGGGCATCTACTGATAACAGGGGGCATCTACTGATAACAGGGGGCATATGGCTACAGGGGGAATCAACTGGCTAAAGGGGGCATCACTGGCTAAAAGGGGGGCATCCTGGCTACAATGGGGGCATCCTGGCTACAATGGGGGCATCACTGGCTACAATGGGGGCATCCTGGCTACAAGGGGGGCATCACTGGATACAATGGGGGCATCAACTGGCTAAAGGGGGGCATCAACTGGCTAAAGGGGGGCATCAACTGGTTAAAATGGGGGCATCAACTGGCTAAAGGGGGGCATCTCTGGCTAAAGGGGGCATCTCTGGCTAAAGGGGGGCATCTACTGATAACAGGGGGCATCTACTGATAACAGGGGGCATAAACTGGCTACAGGGGGAATCAACAGGCTACAGGGGGCATCTACTGGCTACCGGGGGCTACTACCTGGCTATAGGGGGCTACTACGTGGCTACAGGGGCTATTACATGGCTGCCATATGAGATGCTATAGATGGGGAGTTTGTATAGAGATAGGAATTGGCTGGAAAATGCTGATAAAGGGAGGAGTCTTAAGATACTTGTTTTGTAAATTTTACAGTGCAGAGTCGGGAGTAGTGTTGAGCGATTTTTATCGACAAAGTTGAAATCGGCAAGGTTTTTATGGTGATCGAAATTTCCAGATCATGCGATAATTAAGGTTAAATTCTGTGCATCATCTATTAAGATCGCGCCTTTTTCGGCGCTTCCTGTAATTTTGGCGGCCAGCAAATCAGATTACAGAATAGAGCAGGGTGAGATGTGTGTGCGACGTCATGACTGGGATGTGTATGGTTGCGATTGGCTGGAAAAATCACATGACCTCGTTTTACATAGAACAGCTTTTCCTGTTTCAGCCTCAGTGTCTCTCAGCGTCTCATAGGGATAGGACCTGCGCTCTGCCTGTGGCCAAACAGCTCAGCGAAATTAGTCTATTTCTGCACAGAGAAACCTCTACTATTAGCTGTGATCCTTCCAATTTAGTTAGATTAGAGATTTGAAGATTTTATGTAGTTAGCTAGAGAATTTTAAAGCAGCATCTACCGCTGTGTGCGGGCGAACACAGACAAGCTCTATCTATAAAGAACACTGGATAAAGTTCACCAAGACTTAGTGTAGACATTGTAGTGGAATATCTTTATTATTAAACAGTTTGCTATTGAAATATTTCCTGGATATTGGGCAGCCCGAATTTATATTGGATACACATAATTTCTAGTAACTGCAGATCTTTTTGTTAGCTGCAAAACTCCACTTTTATTATCAGTATACATTTCAGATAGGTGTTCATTTTCAATTTTACCCATTACACCTGTGACTGTTGATATATCCACCTTGCAGTTAAATTACAATCCAGCAATCTTGTAGTCAGCACAGGTTGTTTTTTGCCAAAAATACCGTGTATCGTACGAAAACATCACAGTTACTTGTTTTTTGACTTTTGCACACCCAGCATTGTTCATTGATGCAGCATCTACGTAAATCTTAAAACAGCAATTCTATATTCACCACAGGTGAATTGAAAGGTGCAAAAAAATACAGTTTATTATACCAAAACATATCAGGTTACGTGTTTTTGACTTTTGCACACCCAGCATTTGTTCATTGTGAGCAGCAATTCTACGTAAATCTTTAAAACAGAATTCTATATTCACCACAGGTGAATTGAAAGGTGCAAAAAATATCGTTTAATATACCAAAACATAACAGTTACGTGTTTTTTGACTTTCTTTTGCACACCCAACATTGTTCATTGACGCAGCATCTAACCGTTAAATCTTTAAAACAGAAATTCTATATTCAACCACACGTGAATTTGAAAGGTGCAAAAAATACCTGTTTATTATACCAAAACTTAACAGTTACTATGGTGGGGGGGGTGTTTTTTGACCTTTTCGCACCTAGCATTGTTCATTGACGCTAGCATTACGTAAATCTTAAAACAGCAATTCTATATTCACCACAGGTGATGTGAAAGGGTTGCAAAAAATACCGTTTTTGTTATACCAAAAACATAACAGTTACGTTTTTTTTGGACTTTTGCGCACCCAGGCAATTGTTCATTGACTCAGGCATCTACGTAAAACTTAAAACAGCAATCTGTATTCACGACAGAATGAATTGAAAGGTGCAAAAAATACCATTTAGTATATCAAACACTAAGTTACGTGTTTTTTGACTTTTGCGCACCCAGCATTGTTTCATTGACGCAGCATCTACGTAAATTCTTAAAAACAGCAATTTCTATATTCACCACAGGTGAATTGAAAGGTGCAAAAAATACCGTTTATTATATCATAACATAACCAGTTACGTGTTTTTTTGACTTTTTCACACCCAGCATTGTTTCATTGATGCAGCATCTTACGTAAATCTTAAAAACAGCAATTCTAAATTCACCACAGGTGAATTCACAAAGGTGCAAAAAATACAGTTTATTATACCAAAACATAACAGATACGTGTTTTTTTTTGGAACTTTTGCCCAGTCCTGATTTGTTGATAGACCACCTTGCAGTTTAAATTTGAATCCAGCAATTTTGTTTTGATTAGAGGGATTTGGAATAGCTGTGATTTGCCGTCTTTTAATAAGAGACTTTCCAAAACGTATTCCACACCTCTCAAATTTTTATATTTCTGAACTGGAGCGAAATGCAGGTGGTTAGCGAGCCATGAGGGGGGTATCACATGGAGGTAGTGGTACGAGAGAAGGTGCTCCTTGCAGTGCTGGCGACAATACGCATGACAGCGGATCGTCTCAGTTGCAGGACCTGTCAGGCCTGTCATCGCTGGGTCAGGGCCCCCTGTGAATCTAAGTACGAACATTGTCGCCAAATCTTGGTCACTTCAGTAGGTTAATGCAACTGGCATGTAGCAGTCTTACCTCCTCGTCCTCGCAGTCACGGCCACAAATGTCGTCATCAGCATCATCAGCATTCCGTCCACATGAAGCAGGCCCAAATGTCAAACTCGTGTACCCCAACCACTGTGGATAATCCATTGTCTGAAGACCTCTTTTGATGACATAAATGCGGGTTGGGGTCAGAGGCTGTTAAAAGGAATCAAGAGGGATGATGATTTAGTTGCTCTGACGCCCAGTTACTGATGCCATCAGAGGAGGAGAGGAAAGCCGGTCATCAATCGGCAAAAATCCCCGGGCGGTCGGCAACGCCTTGCAGTGCCCTTGCTGTTGCCCACAGCTTCTGGATGCAGGAAAGTCAGGACGACCAAGTCACCTGTGTTGATGATGATGATGATGACGACATTGCGGATCATATGCCTTTTTCCTTGCAGAATTTGCTTGCGCGCGCTTCATCAGTGGACGAGGATCAGGAGGAAGACGATGGGGTAGTGTCAATAACTGTCCCGCCACAAAAAAGGAAGAGGCCGTCGCAGAAGTCCGCTGATTGATTCGCCAGCTCGACGAGTTCAGCGCAAAACCCCGCTCCTCGCTTATCGCCGTCAAAAAGGTCCAGGACCTCTCAAGCCTGGGCCTACTTTGAGCAAGCTCTGATTCACCCAGCGTCATGTCATATGCCGCCTTTGCCGGTAAAACGCAATAAGTGTAGAGGCAAGAACCTTAAGTGGTTTAACCACACACCAACATGTCTAGTCACATGCAGCGAATGCATGAGTTGAAGATGGAGGGAACACTTGGCCAAAAGAAGGCCAGACCGACGCCGGGCCTCCAACCACTGTCACACCCTCTGGTCTCCACCTCTCCTCCTTCCGCCACCACCAAGCATTCTCAGCTGCCCATGTCTCTCAGAGTTCATGATCAGGGCTCAGCCCTCCGCTTCAAGCTCCTCGTTCGCCCGAAGTACCACCAGCCCCACGAGAACCCATGCCTACCCCTTCTCCTTCGCAGGTTTGACGACTGCACGCCGCTACGCGCAGTCTAGCAGCAGCCTTCTGTCTTCCAGGTTTAGGAGCAGAAGGAATAAGAAGAAAAACACTTTAACCCAAACCATCCCAAAGCCAAAGCCTGAAATGTCGGCATATTGCCAGGCTTTTGGCCTTGGAAATGTTGCCTTTCCGTTTCTGGTGGACACAGATGGTTCCGCCACGTCATGGCCCTCGTCTGCCCCAATACCAGATGCCGAGCAGGCATTTCTCTGCCAGAAAGCGTCCTCGCCTGGCCCAAGCCACGTGTCATCTAAAATTTCAAGCCGCGTTGTCTGCATCTGGTGTCCGAAAAAGTCTATCTCACAAATCACATGGACTAGTAAGCCCACGGCCAAGGCCACTATATCTCTGTGACAACTCACTGGGTGAGCTGTGGTGGTTGTCTCTGGTGGTTGGACGGTGGCTTCAGGCTCGGCGCCCACTCTTCAAAACCGCAGGGATGGTGAGGGCTTCTTTCCCCCAAGGTCCTCTGGGTGGCATCAGTGCCAGAGCACACCAGGCCGTGATGAATTAATCTGCCTTGGAGACCGTCCACACACGGTCAGGAAATGTGGACGGCTCTAAGCAAACGAGACCGAGCGCTGGCTGGGTGACAAGAACCTTGTGCCAGCGCAAGGTGGTGTGCGATAAAACGGGCGAATACTGCTGCGCCCCTTAAGATCGGTTAGGCTGGAGGCCAATCCCTTGACCTGGACACATTTCATGGACTTGTCGTCCAGAAATTTCTAAAAGAGCTACCGGGTCTAGACTGCCACTGCTGAAGAAGGCTCGTTGGTTCTGAGTTTAGGCACTTCGCCGTTTTCGCACCCTGCTTCGTTCCGCCTGGCTGCGTCTGCAAGTCAAGGCTCGGCTCCCCGTTCAACCGTCTCATTGTTTGACGAGGGCAACACGCTGGAATTCCACCCTCCACATGCTCCAGCGATTGTGCCAGCCATGCGCAATGCCATTAGCAGTACGAAGTGACCACATGGCCTGACAAGCAGCGGTGGGACCTCGGGTGTTGTGAACCAACGAGAGTAGGAGGCGGTGAAAGAGCTCTGCACCATCCTTGCCTAGTTTTGAAGAAGCACCAAAAGGTTCAGTGCGCGACAATGCCCTTGTCAGCATGAGGATTTGTGGGTGATCATAGTTCTGGAACGATCGTTGGACACTCTGAAACAACGGTCCGCCCGCGACGGAGGGGAGGAGACGGACACCAGGATCGCGGACACGGAGCCTTTCTCTCCGTCAAATCCACAAGGCCTCCACAGTTCACAAATTCATCGTCTTCATTAGCAGTGGTTCGGGTCCAGAGCTAGTGCAAGGTGGCGATCAGCTCTCAGGGTGCATCATCTCAGGCAAGTGCAGTGGCTGTCGGTTGGAAGGCTGTGGCAGGAGGCAAGCGAATGGAGGAGGAGGGAGGAGGAGGAGGAATTCCTAGACATCGACGTCTGCCGGTTACGACGTCCTGCCTTGGAAAGAGGTTGGCGCGAATTTGAGGCGGAGGAGGAAGATGAGGAAGATGAGTTTGCCCCTCGACCCAGAGGCTTGGGAAATCAAGGCTCCATCTCTCACATGAGTGCTTGGATGCTCCATTTCCTCCAACATGATCCTCGCATTAAGGCCATCAAAATGAACAACAGTTACTGGGTGGCCACCCTCCCGGGGTACAAAACAAAACTCAGCACTTTCCTTCCACCCACCCAAATAGAGAGTAAATGCAGGAAATGGAGACCTTGCTGATTGATCAATGGAGACATCTGTTGCTCTGCTTCACGTTCCCAAATGTCACGGTGGAACAACATCAGCGACGTGACAGCAGTAGAGTGCCAAGTAGGCGTAGCGGCAGCAGCAGGCAAGGTGGCAGAAGTCTATTGGGTGACATCTGGCAATCTTTGTTTACCACCTCACCAACGCATGCAATGCAGGGCACACATCCAACACACAGAGTCAGCTTAAGATCATGGTGCACGACTATCTGCCGTCTCAACACCGATGTTTTTGCATGTGTTCTGGACCCCCCCCCCAATAGCTTTCTGGGGTATCCAAACATGGGACGAAATGGCCCGAGTGGTCATCACGCCATAGAGATGTTGTCCTGCCCAGCAAGCCAGCGTCATATCTGAGCGGACCTTTCAGCACCGCTGGAGGAGTCATTACAGACAAACGCATCCGGGCTTTCAAGATATCATCAAGATGAATCAGGATCATGGATCTCTGATGATGTTGTGGGCGCCCATTGCCTGATGGTCCCGATTAGTGCCGGTCCTACTTCACATTCCTTTTCAAACAGATACAAGGTCCTCTTGAAAACTTTTTTTTAAAATGATCATTTCTTACTGCAAATTTTATTCTTCTTTACCATACGTTCATTTTGCCGGTTTTGTACTGTGAGGAGCTGTAAAAGACAGCAAGGTTGCATGGACAACCCGTTTTCCAATTTAATCACATATTTATCTTAAGAACGTTTTCGCATTGTCAATAGTTTTAAGTTATGTTGCTGTGGAGAGATTACAGCTATAAATCATGGTCCTTTGAACAGAAATGTGGATTCTAAGTGGCATTCTCCCTCACAATTTTTTATCAGTGGTGGAGGAAGTCATTTTTTATAATTTTTATCGGGTCATGCTGCTTGAAATCAGCAATACTACAGGTTCTATTATAAAAAAATGTTGTTTCTAAACAGACATTTGTTCTTCCACAATTGACCAAAGTGGGCCAAAGGTCATGCTTTGAATTTTTGGGGGCATTTTCCTTTGAATGCTAGGCAATACTACAGGTCCTATTCGAAAAAAATGTTGTTTCTAATAGACTTTGTTCTTCACAATTGTCAAAAAGTGGCTCATGGGTCTTGTCTTAATTTTTGGGGGGCATTTTGCTGTGACATGCAGCGATCAAAGAGGTCCAATTCTAAAAAAATTTTGTTTCTAACAGACATTTGTTTCTTCACAATTGTCCCAAAGTGTGCTCAAGGGTCTTGCTTTGATTTTTTGGGGGCATTTTGCTGGTATGCAGCTATACTACAGGTCCTATTCTAAAAAAAATGTTGTTTCTACAGGACATTTGTTCTTCACAAATTGTTCAAAGTGGCTTAAGGGTCATGCTTTGAATTTTTGGGATTTTTTTGCTGTGACATGAAGCTATAATAGAGTCTATTCTAAAAAACTGTGTTTCTAACAGCATTTGTACTTCACAATTGTCCAAAAGTGGCTCAAGGGTCATGCTTTGAATTTTTGGGGGCATTTTGCTGTGACATGGCAGCTATACTACAGGTCCTATTCTTAAAAAATGTTGTTTCTAACAGACTTTTGTTCCTTCACAATTGTCAAGAGTGGCTCAAGGTTGATGTTGCTGACAGAAACAGGAATAGGTTAGGACACTGTTAGCGGACACATATTGCAAAATGACTTGTATTTGCAAAGATCTTTAACATAGCTATCATTCCCTGTCTGTATTGAGGACAACCCATTTAATACAATGAAAAAAAGAGAACAAAAGACTTGTGTGGGATTCCCATCTATTTTAAAAAATTGTGTTTTCTAGAATTAAAGTACTAAAAAAACTTGCATGTACAAAATAGTGTTAAAAAAATCCTCTGAATTGTACAGGGGAGAGGTACAGGAAGAAAACTTGACCAGCAGATGTGGTTATTCAGAGGACATGGAGTATGGAAGCACGGACAGAGAACAAAGTATATAGACCATTTCCTCCTAAAATGAGAAAAAAAGAATGCAAGATAAAGGGCACCTGGGTGTAAAGGAGCGTTTAAAACCACAGTATTTTCCAAGGTGAAGCCTCATTTGGTCCATTACTCATAGGTGGGACAAGCGCTTACCCAGGTATTGGACTTGTGTACTGAGGAGGGATGGAGTTCTCCTACTTCCGCATCCGCAATCTGCTTCAGCAGACAGTTTTCGTTGCTGCGTGCATCAGGGATTTTAACCTGCGTTGTTAGTTAGATGGACGGGACGCCAGCCTGGGGCTCTCACTGCACCCACTGTAACTCCGGCCCTGGGGTCATTGCTGTGGGCCCAGGACAGGTATAGTCAATGTCCAGTGAAACTAAAAATGGTGGTTGAAAGACTCCTTTTTCCGGGCACTTATTAAATGTGGGGGTCATGCAGGGTTTGGGGCTCATTGCTGTGGCCAGGACAGGAATAGTCACTGTCCAGCGAAACTAAAATGGTGGTTGAACGCCTCCTATTTCCGGCACTTTTTCAAATGAGGGGGACATGCAGGTTTGGGTCATCTTGCTGTGGCCCAGGACAGGGATATTAATTTCCAGTTCAAGTAAGATGATGGGTGTTAAATCATTATGCCCTTCTGGCATTTTTCAATTTGTGGGTTGATGCAGGGTTTAAGGGTCAGGCTGTGTACAAGACATGGGATAGTGGAATGGGTCTGTGACTTAGTTTCTGTGACTTTTATAACCTAAGTGTGTTGCCGCAGAGGTCGCTCGTATCCATTTGAGTGTTGTGGATGTGGATTTCAGCTTCTCCAGCCTTGTTTGGGGTGTATTAATGAAGGTGTGTTGGCTCTCCCATTGATTAATGGTCCATCGCTCATAATCGACGCTCATTTATCAAAAAACCTTATCGATAGCGGGCGGGAACTATCGACTATCGATCGATCTCCGATAGCTCAACCGCAATCGCTCATCATACTGGTGAGTTAAAATTGAGGAATGCTTGGATGGGGGAAAAATGTGTGCAAGTGGGTTAAGCAACTGAATCACGTGATAGAAAACAAATGGTGTATTTAACGGTACAATACTCAGACTGTTCCCTGTTTCTAGGGGGGTTACACCAAGGGGCAGTATTGGGCAATATCCTCTATAATATTTTCATTAATGATCTTAAACTTGGATTGCACAATTAGAATTTTCAATCTTTGCAGATGATACTATTGCTATGTAAAGTAATCAGCATCAATAGATGGAAATATGTTATTACAAAGGGAATCTGGATAAGTTGGGCAGGCTCTGGGGGGCAGTAAATGGTAGATGGTAGGGTTTTAACACAGATTAATGCAAGGTTTTGCACATGGGGAGGAAAATTCAATTTTATGATTACATGTTAAATGGAAAAACGCTTGGTAAAAAAGGGTCACCTGCAAGTAGGACCCTATGACAACCTACTAAATGCCATAAGGATATATATAACCCATGTTTGTCTTCAAGGGTCAATATCTACTTATCCATTCAAGGGAAGATGTACCTCTACATCACTGGATACATAAATGTACTGTAGGTGAGTTATTCATTTATACAAGATAAATGCTACCCTTTATTTATCACTTTCCTGTATGACTTCCATTTATAGTTTGTCCTACATTCATAGAGGGACATAGACATTTTATTGTTTATATTTAATAAAAGTGATGTTTTAAGGGTATTTGTTTCTTCTATACGTGGTAAGTTTACAGGCTTCTTTGTGTTGTAAAAAAATGTAAAAGACAATTATAATTAATTTCTGTTTAAAACTTATTTTGTGTGGTATAGCCATCTGTCTCGCATGCAAAAAAAAATTGAACTTTGAAAATAGTAACTTTTTCTAAATTTCAACAATTTTTTGATATTTTTCACAAGCAAAAAAGGATGGCATTAACTTAAATTTATTGCTAACTTAAAGCACAATGTTTCATGAGAAAAAAGTCTCTCGATCACATCAATAGGTAAAAGCATTAAAAAGTTATTCCCACATAAAGTGACACATGTCAGAATTGAATAATGGGTCTCTGTCATAAAACTCAAAACTGACTGTGGCAGATTAAACATCTCATGATCAAAATCAAAGAGTGCCTATCTGAACATAAAAAAAATTCTTTATGCAACTGTAAATGTTTATAACAAGTAGTGCAGCCTGACAATTTGTATTTAACATGCATATTTTATGACTGGTATATGTAAATGAACATTTTTTTCTCTTTATAGCTGAGAGTAGGCACGTTCTTCTTTGTGCATGTCATAGACATCTGCTATGAGCTCAAAGACAATCAGTTGTTTATGCTTTTCCCTCAGTTACTGAATGCAGTCTCACTGATGCTCAAATGGAGAACTACTGCAGCTCAAGAGGGTATTCTCATCTAATAGTGTTATGGCAAATCATTAGCATAGTCCATAACTTCATAATCAGTTGGGGTCCTATCTATGGGGCACTACTGATCATGAGAATGAAGGAACTGAAATGTCTTTGGCTCAAAGCAAAACAGTCTTGTGAGAGTGTGTTGTAATTCCTTGTATAGTGGGTGTCTTGAAGTATCCCTTATATGGGCAAAATAGGGATCCAGCAGTTAGAATCTCCCTATTAAGCCATCCTAACAGTATACTATCACTTAATATAGAAGGAAACCCCTTTAATCCTTTGCCTTCCTCTTCCACCTCATCCAGTATATTTTGATCACTTAGGGAACAGAGAACCTGTAGACAGGGAAAAGGGAACTCTATTGGTGCTAAATGGAAAGGAAGATGCTTTTGTTCTTGAAAAAGATATCTTACCAACTTGCATATCTTCACATGAACTTCCAAAACATAATTAGTTAACTTTGAGAATGTCTTTTTTTGAATTATTGCAGTCATCACAGTTGTTTTCTGGGCTATTGAGTATATTTTTTTCATTGGATGACTGATGCACTTTTATATAATTTGTGCAGTCTCTATTCCATTGACGTCATTGTGAAAGCATGCTGAGCTTTTCTGCTTGTCTTTTTCCTTTCCAAGAAAACATAAAA
>JAODAL010045258.1:0-32105 GCA_025379985.1 Phyllomedusa bahiana | reverse complement strand
AAAGGGGGGGACCAAGGAAGGGGGAGGGGGGAAGGAGAAGGGGAGGAGGAGAGGGAGAAGGAGAGCGAAGAGAGGGGGAGGAAGGAGAAAGGAAAAAAAAAAGGGGGTTGGGGGGGGGAGGGAAAAGGGGAAAAATAGGGGAGGGAAATGGGGGGTAAGGGATGAAATCCCTAGCACCGATGAATTTAGAAAAACTGAGAAGACAGTTGCCCCGGGGAAATATCCGTAAAGGATACTCAGGGGTCAAGGGACCAAGCGCCTAGCACCCACCCAGGAAGTCCCATGGTGGTTTGGAAGTCTGGGGGGTCCGTCGATGCGTCGACCTTTTTCTTCCCGGGGGGACCCCCTGCACACCCCACGGTGGGGGGGTTTGGATTTGTTGGTGAAGAGCCCAAGGGGGCCCCCATGGGGGGAAGATAAGCCCTGAATGTTTATTTTCCTGCGACTGAGGGGAGGCGCAGGAAACGAATTGTAAGGATTTCCCCTTTTTTCCCCCGTATGGAGAGAAAAAGGGAACCCCCAAAGGGTAGGGAATATGGGGTCTTGCAGCACGGGGAGGAGGGGCTTGAGGGCTCTCGGGGCCCGGGGGTGTGCCTGGAGGGGCCCAAAGGGGAGTATAGGGTATTTTTTAAGAAGAGTTCTCGCCGTGACGGGCCCCAGCAAGATGTCGTTTTTTCAGCTGATAAAAAGGGGACCGGCAGATAACGTCCCTAGGTTTTTTTTTTGGGGTCCGGGGTTGGGGGAGCAGTGCTCGTGAGTTTGTCGATTTCTAGAGAGGGTTTTTGGGAAAAGATCATGGTAAGCACGGTAGAAGATCGTTGGATGGACGTTTAGGCAACCCCTCGGACTTAATTTTACCCGCCTCTCTATTTCGAGGTGTCAATAGGTTGCTGAAGGCAAAAATCTGCAGTGTTGAATAAAGAGGACTGTAGAGCCTGCATATTTAGTGATTAGATTGTGAGTTTGGCCCAGTGGGGATATTTAGAGCTGAGTGAGACAGGGGATTAAAGAGAGAGTTTTTTTTGTTACACTCTGTTTGATATGCTAGCCAGGCAAGGGGTCTTTTTTTTTTGGAAGGTATGACTGTTAAACTATGTGGTCAGAGAGGGATGGTTTTTTCCTCCGCAGGTGCTAGGAAGACCCCGGTAGCTTTTGGGGTTTGCCCGGAGGAAAAAAGGGAGGGGTAGCGGGTTGTCTGAGTCCCTCATAGCGTGTTTGAAGTGTGGGGACATGACAGGTGAGGTGAGAAAGGCGAGCCGTCACCCAGGGGGGAAGCCGCTGGTGAGTAACAGGTTTAGGAGGGGGACCGCAGCCGGGCTCCTCGGTTTAGCTCGCCGGGTCCCCCAAGAGGAGCCATGGCCTCGCGGGGAGGGGCGTTGGGGAGAGATGGCAGTGTCCACAAACAGGGTGGGTGGGGCCCAGGGCAACCGTTGCAGCAGAGTCGAAATGTGTCCGGCGGAGGTAGTTCGGGGGTTTGGCGTGGATGCTGCGCGGGTCCCATTACATGGGTCAAAGTGGCCCGGAAACCACAGGTGTTTAGAGCAAGGGTCCTCAGCCTGAATAGGGGTATTTTGGGCCCCAAAAAGTGGTGGCAAATGGAGAACGGGGGGGCCTGATGGGGTTTGGGGGAGAAGGCGTGGGTGATGGGACCGGGAGTTAGGATGGAGGCCTGTGAGAGTCCTGTGTCCCAAACCCCCCCCTGTACCTTGTGGATGAGACCGCGGTCGGGCTGCCGGCCCTTTCAGGGGTGACCGCGGGATCTCCATTCGGGTCCGTCCGTGGCGGCGTCGGCGTGCCCACCTTCTGACCGGCGCATTGTAGCCGGCGTTCCTTGAGGGGCTCAGCCTGGCTTCTGCGGCGCGAAGCCGAGTTGTGCAGAGGCCGGAGCGCCTGGAGAAGCCGGGGCGCCATCTTTTCCCCCCACGTGGCACACAGTCTCCGCAGCCGGCCGACCGGCTGGTGTCCGTGGTGATGCAGGTCCCGTGACATGAAGCGGTAGCTGTGCGGGCTCCTCCGACAGCCAGAGGTTGGTCTCCGAGGTGGCGGGTGCGGAGGTGAGTCGCCGGGATCTCGTACCTGCTGTGCAGTCTCCGCCATGTTGCCCAGCTTCACTCCTCACTGCAGCAGGACGGGCCGGAGGAGCTGCCGGCTGAAAGAAGGCTCCGATGTCCCTCTGAGGAGACGGATAATGGGTAGAGGGTTTTTTGGGTCCTCCTTTCAGTGGCCTTCCCCATGGTTGAAGCGTCAGGTCAGCCAAACTACAGAAAAGGGACGAGGAGCTCCAGAGGACACGTCTTCACGCGGCCGTAGTTAGGACACGCCCCTCGGCTTATGTTATTCTCTTGGTCTTCCGATTTGTGGCTTTGGCGTACCCTTACCGTTATCGACCCGGACTGCTGACTTCGCATTTCCCTGACGGCCCTGCACGTAGTAGAGTAGGGACTGTCATCCAGTTGGGGTCTGCCATTTAGGGCAGCACGCCAAGTAGGCAGGGACAGTGGCTGGGTGGCAGTCAGGGCCCTCTGCCCCTCCTCTGATGTGACATTTTCACAGGCCATACATTACTGCTCTCCACACACCATGGACCCCATGACGATGCTGGTAGGGCAGATGCAGGGACTTACCCAGTTGGTCCAAGATCTGGAACTAAGGGTGCAGCAGCAGGAGACCTCCGTGGGTACCCCCCAGGATGGGAGTTCCCCGACATCGCCGCTCCCTGTTGTGGAACCCCCCATCCAGATACCTGATAGATTTTCAGGTGACAGGAGGGCCTATCTGTCTTTCAAGGAAGGCTGTCGTTTATATTTCCGACTCCAGCCACATACCTCTGGTAATGAGGAACAGAGAGTGGGAATTGTCATGTTCCTATTCCAAGGGTCGCCCCAGGAGTGGGCATTCTCACTTCCCCCAGAGACACCCGCATTGTCCTTGGTTGACAGATTTTTTGTTTCCTTGGGTCTCCTCTTCGATGATCCTGATAGGGAAGCGGTGGCTGAGACTCAACTCACCACCTTAAGGCAGGGTAAGCGGACGGTAGAGGAGTATGCTTCGGAATTTCGCCGCTGGTGTGTTCCGTCAGGGTGGAACGACCCAGCCCTCAGGTGCCAGTTCAGACTGGGATTGGCAGAACATGTTAAGGACTTGTTGGTAGCTCATTCTAGCCCGGGCACTCTGGATGAGGCGATTGCTTTGGCAGTGCAGCTAGACAGACGGTTTAGGGAGAGACGACGGGAACAGACCCTTCCCCGTTCGGTGTCCACCCCCGAACCTGCTTGCGTGACTATACCCCCGGACGAGCCTATGCGGGTAGGGCCTCTTCTGCGGGTGCTGCCAGTGACCGCAGGACCTCACGTCGCACCCAGGGTCTGTGCTTCTACTGTGGCAGTGAAGGTCATCACATCCGGGAGTGTCCCAAAAAGAAGCCATGGCCGGAAGACTCCAGCGCCTAGGTGACTGCCGGGAAGGTCACCTAGGCAAGCAGGTATTCCCTATTGTATCAAAGAAACTATTGCTTCCAGTTAAAATTTCGTATTTTTCCAGCTGTGATTCTGGGAGTGCATTTGTGGACTCTGGATCAGCCTCCAATTTCATGGACGCTTCATTCGCTAGGCGTCTGGGCCTTCCTTGGAGGTCTCTCTCTGATTCCCTGCAGGTTGTGGCCATTGATTCCACCCGTCAAGGGCAATATCCAGTACTGCACCCCAGAACTTGAGATGCTAGTTGGGTCTATACATATGGAGAAATGTATATTGTTTATCATGGAGGGCTTACCCGCTGATGTTGTGTTGGGGTTGCCCTGGCTTCAGAAACACAACCCTGTATTTGATTGGAATTCGGGGGAGTTAATTAGGTGGGGCGAGCGGTGTATTAAGAAATGTCTTTCCATTGCTCTTGGTAATGCGGAGATTGAGCAGATTCCTGCATTTATTCGTGACTTTGCTGAGGTGTTTTCCAAGACCCGGTCTGAGAAGTTACCCCCGTATAGATCATATGACTGTGCTATCGAATTATTGCCGGGGGTGACATTTCCTAAAGGCAGGATTTATAATCTGTCGGGTCCTGAGAGAACCACCATGAAGAAATACATTGCAGAGAGCATACAGAAGGGTCACATTCGTTCTTCTGTGTCCCCTATGGGTGCAGGGTTCTTCTTTGTTAAGAAGATGGAACTCTCCGCCCATGCATCGATTATCAGGAGCTCAATAAAATAACGGTGAGGAACCAATATCCCTTACCGTTGATTCCAGATCTGTTTAATCAAGTTCAGGGGGCTAAGTGGTTTTCCAAGTTAAACCTAAGGGGGGCCTATAATCTGATCCGTATCAAGGAAGGAGATTATTTAATACCCCGGAGGGCCATTTTGAATATCTGGTTATGCCCTTTGGGCTGTGTAATGTTCCTGCCGTCTTCCAGAACCTGGTAAACAACATTTTTCGTGAATTGATTGGTCATTGTATGGTCGTCTATCTGGATAACATCTTAATTTATTCACAAAACTGGGCATCACACGTTAAACATGTGCGACAAATCTTACAAATTTTGAAGTGCAATAATTTGTTTGTCAAACTCGAGAAGTGTGTTTTTGGCGTTCAGGAGGTTCCTTTCCTGGGATACAACCTGACTCCCAACTCGTTTCGTATGGATCCCGATAAGGTTCAGGCTATCCTCGACTGGGTCCGTCCTGCCTCCCTGAAGGCCTTGCAGCGGTTCCTTGGGTTTGCCAATAGTGTTGAGCGATTATTATCGACAAAGTTGAAATCGGCACAGTTTTTATGTTGATCGAAATTTTTAGATCATGCGATAATTTAGGTTAAAATCTGTGCATCATCTATTAAGATCGCGCCATTTTCAGCACTTCCTGTCATTTTGGCGGCCAGCAAATCAGCTTACAGAATAGAGCAGGGTGAGATGTGTGTGCGACGTCATGACTGGGATGTGTATGGTTGCGATTGGCTGGAAAAATCACATGACCTTGTTTTACATAGAACAGCCCTTCCTGTTCAGCCTCAGTGTCTCTCAGCGTCTCATAGCAGTAGGACGTGCGCTCTGCCTGTGTCCAACCAGCTCAGAGTAATTATTCTATGTCTTCACAGAAAAAGCTCTACTGTTAGCTGTGATCCTTACAACTTAGTTAGATTAGAGATTGGAAGAGTTTATGTAGTTAGGTAGAGAATTTTAAAGGAGCATCTACCGCTGTAAAGTCATGAAGGGGAGTGGGGGGGGTGGCCACATGGGCGACCACAGACAAGCTCTATCAAGAATCCGGGCTAAAGTTCACCAAGACTTAGTGTAGACATTGCACTGCAATAGCTTTATTATTGTTGTATCTAGCACAGGTTGAGAGGTGCCAAAAATACCTTGCATTATCCGAATAAATTTCAGATACGTGTTTTTTGACTTTGGCGCACTACAGCTTTGTTCATTGAGGCACCTTGCACTTAAATGTGAATACTGCAATTTTGTAGTCACCACAGGTGAATTGATAGGTGCCAAAAATACCTTTTATTATCCGAATACATTACAGATACGTGTTTTTTTACTTTGGCGCACTACAGCTTTGTTCATTGAGGCACCTTGCACTTAAATGTGAATACAGCAATTTTGTAGTCACCACAGGTGAATTGAAAGGTGCCAAAAATACCTTGTATTATCCGAATACATTTCAGATACGTGTTTTTTCACTTTGGCGCAGGCCAGCTTTGTTGATAGATCTACTTTGCAGTTAAATTTGAATCCAGCAATTGTGTAGTTACCACAGGTGAATTGATAGGTGCCAAAAAATACCTTTTATATCCGAATACATTACAGATACGTGTTTTTTGCACTTTTGCCCAGTCCAGATTTGTTGATAGAGCCACCTTGCAGTTAAATTTGAATCCAGCAATTGTGCAGTTACCACAGGTGAATTGATAGGTGCCAAAAAATACCTTGTATTATCCGAATACATTACAGATACGTGTTTTTTCACTTTGGCGCAGTCCAGATTTGTTGATAGAGCCACCTTGCAGTTAAATGTGAATACAGCAAATACTACAGGTCCTATTATAAAAGAATTTTGTTTCTAACAGACATTTGTTCTTCACAATTGTCCAAAGTGGCTCAAGGGTCATGCTTTGACTTTTTGGGGGCATTTTGCTGTGACATGCAGCTAGACTACAGGTCCTATTGTAAAAAAGTTGTTTCTAACAGACATTTGTTCTTCACAATTGTCAAGAGTAGCTCAAGGGTGATGGTGCTGTCAGAAACAGGAATAGGTAGGACACTGTTACTGGACACATATTGCAAAATGACTTGTTTTTGCAAGATCTTTAACATAGCTATCAATCCTGTATTGAGACAACCCATTTAATACAATTAAAAAAAGAGAAACAAAGACATGGTGGGATTCCATCCTATTTTAAAAATGTGTTTTCTAGAATTAAACTACTATAAAACTTGCATGTACAAAATAGCTGGTAAAAAAAATTCCTCTGAATTGTACAAGGGAGGTACAGGAAAACTTGACCAGATGTAGGTTATTCAGAGGACATGGAGTATGGAGCACGGTCAGAGAACAAAGTACAGAGACAATTTCCTCCAGCACGTTGAGTAAAATGAGAAAAGTAATGCAAAGATAAATGGCACCTGGGTGGAACAGGAGCCGTTAACCACCAGTATTTCCAAGTGAAGCTCAATTGGTCCCGCACTCATACGGAGGGACAAGCGCTACCCAGGACAGGGACAGTCAGTATGTCCAGTGAAACTAAAATGGTGGTTGAAAGACTCCTTTTTCCAGCACTTTTTAATCTGGGGTCATGCAGGTTTGGGGCTCATGCTGTGGCCCAGGACAGGGATAGTCAATGTTCAGTGAAACTAAAATGGTGGTTGAAAGACTCCTTTTTCCGGCACTTTTTAAATGTGAGGGTCATGCAGGTTTGGGGCTCATGCTGCGTTCCAGGACAGGGATATTCAATGTCCAGTTCAAGTAAAATGATGGTTCAAATCATACTGCCTTCTGTCACTTTTTAATTTGTGGGTGATGCAGGTTTAAGGGTCATGCTGTAGTACAAGACAGGGATAGTGAATGGTCTGTGATTTTTTTTTCTGTGGCTTTTTTAACCTAAGTGTGTTGCCTAAAATGTATCACTTATACTTTTGACTGTTGTGGATTTTAATTCCAGCTTCTCCTGCACTGTTTGGGTGTAATAATGTAGTTGTTGTTGCTCTCTCATAGACTTTAATGGTCATCGATCATAATCTACCATCGAATATCTTGTCGATGATGGTCGACTATCGACCATCGACCGATGTCGATGGCCAACATAATCGCTCAACACTATTTGCCAACTATTATCGAAAATTTATTCAGAATTTTTGTTTTTGTTCGTCCGTTGACGGACATGACTAAGAAAGCTGTGAAGTTCAGTAATTGGCAACCTGAGGCCATAGAGGCATTTGAGAAACTTAAGCAGTGTTTTGTGTCAGCTCCAGTGTTGATTCGAGCAGATCACAATAAACCCTTTGTCGTCGAGGTTGATGCTTCTGAGTTCGGGGTCGGGGCGGTCCTCTCTCAAGGGTCGGCCGCCATGACTAATCTCAGTCCATGCTCCTTTTTTTCCCATAAATTTTCCGCTACATAAAGGAATTATGACGTTGGGTACCGCGAACTCTTGGTGATTAAGTGGGCCTTCGAGGAATGGCGCCACTTCCTCGAGGGTGCCCAACACCAAGTCACGGTTCTAACGGATCATAAAAACCTTACCTTTCTAGAGAACGCTAAAAGGCTAAACCCACGACAGGCTCGTTTGGTGTTGTTTTTTACCCGTTTTAATTTTGTCGTCACTTACAGACCAGGATCTAAAAATGTTAAAGCTGACGCGTTATCTAGAAGCTTCTGTGCCAGTCACTCGCCTCGGGAGGATCCAGTACCCATTTTACCCAAGGAGACGATTGTCTCAGCCATGTCCCCCGATTTAGCCACTGAGATTGAGACACACCAGGACATGAGACCTGCTAACTGTCCTGCTTCAGTTTCGCCTACGTTTGTTAAAGGAATTACATGATTCTGTATTATACTGACATCCCGGAGTGTCTGGCACAAAGAGGCTCATCTCTCGCAACTACTGGTGGCCGTCTTTATATCGTGATGTGGAGGCCTATGTGGCAGCATGTGACATTTGTGCTCGGGCAAAGGTTTCCAGAACCCATCCTCCTGGGGAACTTTGTCCTCTCCCCATACCCGAGCATCCATGGACCCACATCTCCATGGATTTTATGACCGATCTTCCCACCTCGGAGGGTAAGACGGTCATTTGGATGGTGGTGGATCGCTTTAGTAAAATGTGTCATTTGGTTCCACTCAGGGGGTTGCCGTCGTCCAAGAAGCTCTCCGAGTTGTTTTTCAAACATATTGTGAAACTGCATGGGTTACCCGAGAATATAGTTTCTGACAGAGGGGTCCAATTTGTTTCTCGCTTCTGGAGATCCCTCTGTAAGGCTCTGGGTATTACCCTATCCTTCTCCTCGGCCTTTCACCCTGAGACTAATGGGCAGACGGAGAGGGTGAACCAAACAGTTACACAAAAGCTTCGTGGTTTTGTTTCTGATCAGCAAGCGGATTGGCTGAAATACTTACCATTAGTGGAATTTGCGATTAACAATCAGGATAACAGTTTGTCGGGTGTTTCGCCGTTCTTCTGTAAGTACTTTTTTCATCCGAGACATGCATCTTTTTCCAATACTACTTCTGACCATAGTGGGGTGGATGTTATCGTTAAGGATCTGTGCACAGTCTGGGCCCAAGTTCAGAAAAACTTGCTCAACACCCAGAGCATCCAAAAAAGGAAGGGTGACAGGAGGCGTCTCTGCTCCAGGGGTTTTTCTGTGGGGGATAAGGTTTGGTTGTCCACCCGTAATCTTCGCCTTAAGGTGCCTTCCGGTCTGTATGTGGTGCAAGAAGTAGTTAAACAGGTGGCATACCGTCTGAAGTTACCTCCTTGTCTCCGGGTACATAATGTCTTTCATCAGTCATTATTAAAGAGGTACATACCGGCTATGACTTCGCCTTCCAAGCCCCCTCCTCCTGTAAACGTTGAGGGTGAAATGGAATACGAGGTCGCTCATATCTTGGACTCCCGTAGAGTGCAGAGATCCCTGCAGTAACTGGTCCACTGGAAGGGTTATGGTCCGAAGGAGAGGTCGTGGGTTCCGGCCAGATTCGTTCATGCCGAATCTCTGATCAGGGAATTCCACAACTCCCACCCGGACAAACCCGGACCAGGGAAGGGTCCAGTGGCCCCTCCTAAAAGGGGGGTACTGTCACGGCACACGTTGTTGCCGTGGAGGAGCAAGGTGCTACAGGGGTTAATCCCTCCAGTCAGGTGACACGCCCAGGGAGAAGGCTGGCTGATAGGATTGACAGCTCGGCTTCAAAACAACTCAGAGGGTGTGTCGCTCAGGCCAATAGAGGATTGTGGAGGCCGCACCAATCAGTGGCTGTTGCGGTGTCTGGGCGGCTCATTTAAACCAGCTCAGTTTGCTTCATCTTTGCCTGTGAAAGGTTCCCCTTTGCGCTTCTCCTGTTTCCCCGTTTGCTTGTTTACTTTGTTACCTTGACTTCAGCTTGCTTCCTTACCTCGCTCTTGTCCTCTGATTCTGTACCGCGTTACCTCCTGGTTTTGACCCTTGGCTTGGCTTATGTTATTCTCTTGGTTTTCCGATTTGTGGCTTTGGCGTACCCTTACCGTTATCGACCCGGACTGCTGACTTCGCATTTCCTTGACGGCCCTGCACGTAGGAGAGTAGGGACTGTCGTCCAGTTGGGGTCTGCCATTTAGGGCAGCACGCCAAGTAGGCAGGGACAGTTGGCTGGGTGGCAGTTAGGGCCCACTGCACCTCCTTTGACGTGACATTACCTTTTTGACTTATCCAAGACATAATGGCCATTAGTACACTAAGGCGATGTTCACACGGCGTATTGAAGCATGTATGGTACGCGCCACAATACGCGGGGTGTTTTGGAAGCATGTGTACTTCCAAAGCACAGGGGAGGAGAGGTGCCCGGTCGGCCCCATTGACATGCACTGTAAGCGGCACAACTGACATGTCACTTCTGTCCCCGGACGTACGATACGATCTTATTGTACGCCCGGGGAGACGACGCGTAATTCACAGCTGTTTATGAGTTATGAATTACCGTAATTGCAATACATGTGACATGGTCAACCGAGTAAAAGAAAATATGAATCACCACACCAGGCTGCTTTCATTCTTCACATTCTGTTGCTGCATGGTTCAGTTTTGATGCGGAGATGTTTATTGAAGGTGCTTTCAGAGGTAGACACCAGTCAGCTGTCTGACTGTTTTGAGATTATACAGCCTCATACAGAGCCAGCTGATGCCTTTCTATCATGAACAGCATGAACTCTATCAGCAATTTGTGCTTTTCTGTGGGATCAAACAAGATGAGCTAGCCATTGCTCCCTATGAGCCTCAAGCACTCACGCCGGTTCACTAGTTGTCCTTCCTTGGATCATTTTGGTAGCTATTAACCATTGTATTCTGGGAACTGTGAAGAAGGACCCACGTGGTCTGAAACACGTAGCTGGTGTCTGCGAACAGGTTTTACATCTGAAATTTTTATACAATAGAGAGAGATTTTCATCCTCAAAACCTCACTGGATCATTTGCAAGTGTTGGTGTATATTGAGAACACCAGATTAAATCTGCCATACTGGAAATGATTTGACCCAGTTGTCCAGCTATCACAATTTGACCCGTCAGAGTCCTTCAGGTTGCAACTACCAATGTTCCTGTTTCCAACATATTTACTTCAAGAAATAATCGGTCACTTGCTGCCTAATGTATTTTAGGCCCCATTATAACGAGATAATTAATGTTTTTTACTTCATCTGTCAGTTATTTTAAAGTTATGGCTGGTGGGTGTACAGTATATAAGCAAGATTAAAGGGGTTTTCTCAGCACGCTGTATCACTGGTTGACAGGCAGTTTTGCATTCACACTCTCCTCAGGCCCTTACCCTGACAGAGCAGGAGATTGTTTTCTTTAATACAATTACAGATCACTCCATGCTTCTCACTGCTCAGAGGCACTTGTACCTTTTGTTTTCCGCAGCTAATCTAGTTTAATCGTCCGTGGGATGACATCACTTCCGCTCTCAACTAATCTGACAACAGGTATGCAGGCTACCATAGAAACCTGTGTGCAGTGAGAGACATGCTATACTGTCTACAGCTCATTACTAAAGTAAAATCTACTGATTAATGTATTTAGAAAATGTCTTTAATTAACAGTCCCCTTATGTTGAAAGCTAATCTTCATAGTGAGAAAACACCTTAATTTCAGAGTGACTTTCTTTGTTTCCAACAAAATCACTTTGAAGGCCTTTGTGTGCAGTATATATGTTTAATGAGTAAATCAACTTATTACCAGAGAAAAGGGTGATGTGTGTGTTACTGGCTACCAGGGAATGCTAACACAAACCCTGAAAGATATTGTTTTCTGAGATACAGGTATATAGTGTTGCCTGCTAATAGTATAAGGGACATGCTATTTTCTCTTTCTTTCTAACATTTATTCCAATCTGGTAGCTAAAAATTCTGTTTGCAAGGTTAGCAACAGTTATGTATTCTGAGGTTCACTGAATAATATCCATGATGTTGTGCAATATAATCCTGTTTTGTTCTTTGAAAAATATGTGTATAGATAAATTGTTTCCTGTCTTTCAAAAACTTGGGTAAGACCCCATACAATATTTTGACATTTCCCTGTAGAAAACAGAACTCATCTAATCTCCATTTGGGCACTGCAGCTAGTAGGAATTCATAAACTCTTGGGTGACTAGCTCAATATTTTGAAAGCTCCAGATACCAGCATAGAGCACATCCATTAATAAAACATTGCTAAGAAATTCACTAACAGTCCATGTAATGGCCTTCCAAACCAGAAGATTTTTTTTTTACAGAAGTAAAACTGAACGGCTTAGTGCAGTGCATAGTAAGCGGAGCCAGCCTAGGCGTGGGAATTTGAAGGCCTTCCCGAGTTCACAGTTAGTGGCTTACAGCCAATAAAATAGGGTCAATGGCCCCCAGCTTTCTTTCTGCATAAGCCTGCTAAGCAATCATTTGGAATTTGCAGCTTTCTAAACTCAATTCAGTGACTTTGTAATAACCATGCCTCGTACCACGTTGTATCTTAGTTTCTAGAAAACCATGACTTAAAACTCAATATACTGTAAATGACAGCGATTCACCATCACTCAAATATATTCCTCAAAGAATTTATGAAAGGTTTTGTAAAAACGTGCGACATTACATAAGAGAGAATCAAAATTAAATTGTCATTTCTTTATTGTTCAGAAAATCTTAAACTTTACATCCAAATACCGGCAGTACTTTTATCTCAACTCAGGGGGCTGGGCACTTTCAGCCAGCATACAGTGCGCCCTGGAAAGGGAATCCAAATTGCCCTGTAGCTTCCCCGGCCTATGTTCTACTGTAAACTGAAAGTTTTGCAGGGCTAGAAACCAACGGGTCACTGGGGCATTATTACCTTTTCTCTCACTCATCCATTTCAGAGGGGCATGATCTGAAATGAGTCTGAACCATCTCCCTAACAGATAATATCTCAGGGAGTCCAGCTCCCACTTTATTGCAAGCCTTCTTTTTCTACAATCGAATAATTCCGTTCCGCAGGGGACAGCTTGCGACTCAGGTATATGACAGGGTGTTTTTCCCCATTTATTACCTGGGACATAACGGCCCCCAGACCCACCTCTGATGTGTTGGTTTGCACAATAAATTCCTTAGTAAAATCTGGAGCTACCAAAACTGGCTGTCCACACAGGACCTGTTTGAGCTCCTGAAAAACTCTCTCCGCTTCTGGGGACCTCTTAACTGTGGTAAACTTGGTGCCCTTAGTAAGGTCGCTTAAGGGTACTGCCATCTCTGCAAACCTGGGGATAAACCTCCGGTAATACCCCACTCTCCCCAGAAACGCCTTGACCTGTTTTTTTGTAAGGGGTCGGGGCCACTCCTGAATCACCTCTATTTTGTTCAATTTGGGCTTTATTTCACCTCTCCCTATGACATACCCCTGGTACCGGGCCTCCTCCGTCCCCATAGTGCACTTACTTGGGTTTATTGTAAAGCCGGCGCTTCTTAAGGCCTCCAAAACCAACTGTACTTTAGGGAGATGGCTGTAGATGACTGTCATCCAAGTAAGTGGCAGCATATTTTCTATGGGGACATAAGACTTGATCCATGGCCCGTTGGAATGTAGCAGGGGCACCCTGCAATGCAAAGGGCATTTGTACATATTGAAAGGACCCCTTGGGTGTGGAGAAAGCCATCTTCTCTCTAGCCTCTTTTGTCAAACGGATTTGCCAGTATCCCTTGGTGAGATCTAATGTAGTGATGTAGCGAGCAGGTCCTAGTCTTTAAATGAGCTTGTCTACCCTCGGCATGGGATAGGCATCTACCATAGAGACTTTGTTTAGCCTGCGATAGTCATTACAGAAAAGCCACTCGCCATTAGGTTTAGGCACTAGGACTATAGGGCTGGACCACCCAAATTTGGACTTTTCGATTACCCCTAGTTACAGCATCCTACGGACCTCCTGCGCAATTACCTCCCGGCGGGCCTCGGGAATTCTATAAGGCTTTATATAAACCCTCAGCTGTGGCTCCATAAGGACTTCATGTTCAATAACATTTGTGAGCCCTGGGGTCTCCGTAAACAGGTCTCTATTCTGTTGTAGGAGTTCATGGCATTGCTGTCTTTGGGAGGGGGAAAAAGTATCTGCAATGTTCACCAATTTACCCGGTCTCCTGGACTAATTTGTCTAACTCGTGCACTCCTATTATACACCCTGGCCTGGGCTTCCTGGGCTCGGAGAAGGTGTTCCTTAACAATGGGCATTACCCGGGCGACTCTCTCTTGCATCTGTGTGATGTGCTCGATCACACTCTTATAAGGGGTGACCTCGTTCTCCCACGTTTGTTTTGCCACATCTAGTAATCCCCGTGGGTATCGGCCATATAATAATTAAAACGGGGAAAACCCCATAGAGGCTTGTGGCACTTCTCTAATGGAAAATAGAAGGTATAGTAACAATCCCAATCGCGCCCATCCTTTTTAACCACCTTTCCACGAGCCCGTCCGTTTGTGGGTGGTACACTGAGGTGCATAACTGTATCACTTTTAGCACCTTACATAAGTCCCTCATCACTTTGGACATAAAAGGGGTCCCTTGATTCGTCAGAATATCCTGGGAAATCTCTGTTCGGGAGAAGATGTGGAACCATTCCCTGGCAATATTTTTGGATGACACATTTCTCAAGGGCACGGCCTCTGGGTACCTGGTCGCGTAGTCTAATACTACTAAGATATATTGGTGTCCCCGGGCAGATTTCACCAGAGGACCTACTAAATCCATGGCCTATCTCTCAAAGGGCACCTCAATAATGGGCAGAGGTACTAGGGGACTGCAGAAGTGAGCTACCGGGGAGGTGACTTGACACACAGGACATGACTGGCAATAATCCCGGACCTCCCGATAACAACCGGGCCAATAAAATCTCCGCATGATCCTCTTCAGGATCTTATCTGTCCCCAGGTGTTCCCCTAAAACATGAGAGTGCGCCATGTCTAGGACCATGTGCTGATAGGGCCTAGGTACCAAGAGCTGTTCCATCAACTCATCTCTCACCTTGGTTACCGGATATAGTAGGTCGCCATTCATTGCGAAGTGGGGGTACCGCTCATCAGCCCCGGGCTCCTGGGGAACCCCATTAAAGGGGTTGTCTCATAACAACGATTGCTTTCTATGTTAAAGATCTTGCAAAAACAAGTCACGTTGTAATATATGTCCATTAACAGTGTCCTACCTATTGCGAGATATCCCCTCTTGTATGGGCTTCATAAGCTCCTCAGGTCGCTATACCTACAGACCTGTTTGATCTATTCCGATAGGCTGCCAGCACTGGCTGCTATAGGTACAGAACTGGCTTCTACTGCAGCCTAGTGGAAGCCAGTAAAACACACCCCTGAATTCAAAGTGAAACCAAGAAAACAGGATTGAGGTAAGATGAATCAATGTAGTGAGACAGCCCCTTTAAGGACTACCACCCCCTCCAATGCCCCTTTTAACATAAGGTCTTGGAGTTGGGCTGTCCCAAAGTTTCCCTGGGTCACTTCCAGGTCAGGGACATTTTCCTCTGAGCCTGACTCCTCCCCATTGTCCCCTGCCAGGACCGTCAGGGTAAATTATGAGGTTACCTCAGGGTGAGTACACTCTGGACTGTCCTTGTCTTGGGGGTCCTTTGGTGACACAACTTTACCCCACAGGTCCCAGAACATAGGGAAATCACGACCAATGATCATATCGTGCATCAAGTTCTTAACAACCCCCAAGCCAGTTTCCAGGACCACTTGGGCCACTGGGTACCCTCTGGTACCCCCGTGCACACATGTAACCCCCAGAGTTTTCCCAGGGATCACCACATGAGGTAAAGCAGCTGACAGGAGAGTAACCAAATTCCCTGAGTCCAATAGTTCAGTCCCAACAGTCCCATTGACCTTCACAGTGCAGATCTGGGGTCCCTCTCCTGGGATGGGCAGTGCACACAGCATGGGCAAACATGGAGCAACGTCGGCCCACCGAACACTCCATTGGCTCCGTGGTCAAGGGGCACTGGGCCAATACATGGCCTGGGGCATGACACCGCCAGCAGACAGGTTCCCTTGGTTGCCCTCTTGCTATGGGCTCCGGTCTGCCTCAGGTTTTTAGGCGACCTTCTTGGGGTATCTGGCACCTGACTTTGGACACTCTAAAGGCGTGGGGGTTTCCCCACACAGGGATTTTAGGTTCCCTGACCCACCCAGGGAATGATCCCTGGCGTGGAATCTTTCTACCAACCCCGCCGACTGGGGGTCTCCCTGAGCAACCCAGCACTGCACAGGTCTAGGGAGAGAGCATTGGAACCGGTCCATGACTACGCGCTCAACTATTTGGGCTGGGGAGCAGGTATCTGGCTGGAGCCACTTCTGGACCAGGTGAAGCAAATCAAATAACTGTAGCAATCCAATTCAGTAGCAAGTTCTTTTCACTCCCTGAGATGTTGTAGTCTGAACAGGCTCCTAGAGAGGTAACATTTTAGTGTTAGCAACTCACCTGTGCTGGAATTTTGACGCAATTGGGAGGTGAGCTTAAACACTTTTGATCAAAACTGTGAACTAAGAATCCCAGGTTTTCACAATTCTTTAGCAGTAATGCATTTTCAAAAAAATTCCTATATGCCTTTGATGTTTTGCTTAGTTTTTAGTGTGCCACTGATATTTTGAATAGATGTCGTCCTCAGCGGTCATTTTCTTCAGCGCCTCTCTCACCCGTCATCTGGGGATGGTGGAACTGGCGCACTTTTTTTCTGTTGCATAAGCAGGCGGTTCGTTTCCTGCTGTGCTTGCTGTTGCTGAGCTGTGGCTTGCTGTTGCACCAGGTGTTTAATCACCTCCTCCATTTTGTGCACTGTGAACTGGACCTGTGCTGCAGCCTTTACCCAGGACATATATGCGGGATCTATGCCCGCATCCTCCACCACTTGTAGGCGGTAGCTCAAACGGTGGCCTCAGGTTAAGCAGACTGGCAGGCAAATTCTAAGGTGTAACACACGTGATTTATTTTTATCCACACATCCACTGAAGGTAAGTCCGGTACAGAGGACATCAAACGAAACAGCTTACTTCAGCTTTACACAGTCACATAAAGATTCTTCGCCAGTGCTTGGCGATCTCACCCATTTGGATGTGTCAGTGGTGGGTTCAGTCCTCCATGAAATGGCAGAGCACACAGATCAGCTCCAGCACAGAGCTCTTTCCTCTACAGACTGACAAAAACAGCAGTCATGGAACCACCCCTGTCTCTCACTAGCTCCAGGCTCTTACAGGCCTGGTAAAGCCTGGACCTGGAGTGTGGGAATGGCCGTCCCACCCATCTCTTCGGCCATTCCAGTAAAAGCCAGACCCGGATCAGCCGCTTAAGGCAGGTGTTCTATACTAGCAAACAGACGTCTGTAACCTAGTGTTACTGACACAAAACACATAATTGGCTATTACTTCACTGATGCCAGGGACATTGGTGACACATACTGTCCATCCACAATGGCACCGTGTGCCCTCCTACAAGACCCTTAATCACAAATATCCTACAGTTTTGTGCAGAGATCTCCTAGGATGACCTATGTAACAGAATGCAATTAAATCTTGTGTATTGTCTGATTCTGTAATCAGACAATTGGTCAATGCCATAAAAAGTAGAGCCATGCAGCTCAGTAATCTCATAGGTAAATCAATGCCTTCACTTCTAACTGACCAAAAATCCTGGCTTTTTTAAAAAGGACTATGCTTCCCAACCATTTCACTTTTTAAGGATTTGTCTTTTCGAGAAGATGTGTATATGTCCAAATTGGCTTATCTGGAAGGATTTAGAGGCATATTTTCATCAAGTGTAGTAGATATTGGCTCAGTTTCAGAATGAAAAGTTATTCTTTAGATTAGAAATTGTACATACAGTACCTCTACAATATACCAAAATACGAACTTAAGCTGTGGCATAGGTTACCTTGAAAAACAGTAAGGTCGGGTTCACACGGCGTATAGCAGTGTGTACCTGTGCACGCCGCTATATGCCTGCTGTGCACTTCCCACAATGCTCCGGCCCAGCCCCCGTTCAACTTCACTTTATCCGGGAATACGCTGTGAAATCATAGCACTCAATGAGTGTTATGTTTTTACCGTATTTGCAGGGTGTAATTTGGGGTGCAACACAGCGCAGTTACACCCTGAAGTAAGCCCAGCAAATATGCTGTGTATACACCCATAATTTAAATAGATTTTTTTTTTTGGGAAAAGTAGGACACATTTTTATTAAATATTTATTTTAGGACAAATATTGAATACCTATAATTGTTAAACAGATATAATGGAAATTCAGAGATAGTATTCTAATGGGTCTAGGGGCATTTATTTTTTACCAAAAACTAACCACATATCCTCAAAATAATTTACTTAGCTTTTGGGGCTCTCCTGGGTCAACTAACAAGCCTGGAGAAAAAGGTTGCATTCCTAGGTAAAGCATAAGAAGATGCTTGCTCATACTTCTGGACTATTCATTAAAAAATTCAAAACCGCCCAGAGTCTAAGGCTCCCGTTTGGTCTGCACCCTAGCCTGCTGCAAAGCAGATTGGTCTTGGCTTCAAAGGACTCAGGTTACCCAGGCAGGGAGGTGGCAGACTTCAAGCACCAGAGAAAGTACAATCAGGACAAATGGAAGACAAGATAAACACTAAAAAAAGGTGAGATGTCAGACAAGCCAGGTTCAGAGCCAGGAGGAATTGCAACAGAAAATCGTAAGGCAGAGGATAAACGCATTACGAAACCATAGTCTAGAAACCACAATAAACCATACATACAGGAAACACAGGTATAGGAGCAAAGAAACAGGAAAAATCACAGGCAAGAGGGATAGGAAAGGGAATGTGTAATCAAAAATGATTGTTTAACTCACATTTTAATGTTCAACACATTTTTTAAGAATTTCTGGTTATATATTTTTTTTTTTTTCCAAATCACTTTCAATATTTTTTGATAATTCTTAAGTCCTGCAGTTTTCACTTTGGCCACGAAGCCTAATAATAGTCTGACACTTCCTGTTCTGTACAGAAAGGTTTTCAGTACTCTGCTCATTATCACCCACAAAGAGGGTCAAACTGAAAGGAGACACCAGTGTGAATAGATAACACAGGATCCACTAGTCACAAGAGGAGATAGTCACAGTTCACCCTTTCCCAGGTCACAGAGCATGACTAGAAAACTCTCCTATATGAGTGAATGGGACTGAGTCAGTCTTAAAGGAGTTGTCTCATTACGAGCTTTCAGCCTGTCAGTGTCCCTGGTAAGTTGAACTGAGGGGCGTGCTTCTTGGGTCTGTCTGTTCTGCTCCTCTCCCCCTCCATCAGCACACAGGCAGCTAGTAATTCTATAAAAGGGGGGGGGGGGAGGGGTTTGGGCTCTCAGAGTTCCCCCTGTGTGTGTCTGCTAGGTCTGTTGCAGGAGAGGGCTGATCTATGAGTGTGAAGTGGTGTGCTAAATAGAGCAGGGGAGGATGCAAGTGTTCCTATATCCCTGCATAGCTTACAAGTCTCCACATCTCCAGCAACAACAAGGGCAGTGTTACTATACTTAGGATGTGTCCCTAATACAGGAGAACATAAAGTTTTTCACATGCCCCCTGATCTTTATAGTATTAGTATAGTCAAAGTTCCAAATAAATATCATGATTATAGTAACAGACAGGGTCACTGCTGTCACTCTATCTGTGTAGGGGCAGGAGGAAGCAGGCCACACAGGGTTAAATCCAGGACACAGACGCCAGGGTCTCCTCCCCCTCCTTCCACTACAGAAGAATTCTGTGCGGGAGGGGCTTTTCTGCTCCGACCTGTTTTCAAAGGTGATGAGTCATTCAGACCTGACAGCCAGTTTAAAATAAGGATCAAAAAGGTCGGCTGCTATAGAGATTTGAGAAGCTGATGTAGTAATACTAACAGGGCTAGCTCAAAATCAGTAGGAATTTGTAAAGAACATTATTGCAAAGCTGCTTGTTTTTTAAAGATTTTAAAAATTAAAAAAACCCCCAAACATTGTAGCGAGACAACCCCTTTAAGTCTCCGATGTGCATGATGCTACTGTAAAGCATCTCTCTGACTGCTGTTAAAACATTGCAAACAAGGCCTGGTGGCCAAAGTGAAAACTGTAAGACTTAAGAATTATTAAAAAAATATTGAAAGTGATAGGAAAAATTAAAAAAAAAACAACCAAAAATTCCTAAAATATGTGTTTAAAATAAAAACGTGACTTAAACAATGACTCATTTTTTGATGACACATTCACTTTAAACAGCCTTTCTTATCCATGGATTGGAGTATAAGAGAAGTCAATCAGTGCTGCTCAAGGCCAGGCTGAGGTTGGGCACAAAATTAAAGGGGCAATACGCTAATAAATACTACTTGTCTTTCAAGAATAATAAACAAAAGAACTTTATGAATTCCCAAAAAGACATCATTAACTTAACATGGAAACAAGGAATTTGACTGATAATTATTTTTACAATTCCAATTATCATCAAGGTTGTGACAAGACTCCCTTAATTACATCACTAATTAAAAAAATTTTTAAAAAATACAAATCCCTCAATATTTTAACAGAAAAAGGGCACAAACTGCCACAAACAATAATTACCACAATTTTATTATTTTAAGCGAGTAATTACTTTCAGTACGTCATAAAGTAAAAGATTATTCATTTGCCTCTGTGAAAATGTATTTGTTTACTTTATCATTCTAATTTTAGCTAAGATTACAAATTCCCCAGGGAAAATGTCTTGTTTTTCTGAATTTCTTCTCGGCAAAGCTGATTTGCAACTATCTACTTAGTCTACAATTGTCTACTATGGATACCTCTGCTGTTTAATATTGCTTTCAACATATTGTATAAATAGTTCTAGACCAAAAATAGGTCAGTAAGAAAATGTTTAGTGCAATTTAGTCTCTAAATAGTATCATTATACAAATATTTTACTATGTATATACTTTTCGTTTTGTTTTTGTGACCACTGAGCTTTCTAGCTCTTCATATACAGTCTCTGAGTTTTAGTCTACAGAATAAGTTACATAATTGAAGTTTAACAGATGTAGTGCAAGCAATACTTAGACCAGGAACATACAGTACTAAGAACAAAGATGTTTGCAGTAACGTAAAAGGAAAGAATGGTGGCACATGAAATCCTGATTATAAAGCTATGATGCCATCTGTAGAGAGTACGTAAACAATTTTTCATTTATTTTTCGGTAATTTATGTCATGTCTATTTTGACAGTTTTGAAAAATCTTCAAAAGGATTGTGGCAAAAAAAGAGTAGTCAAATTCTCCAAATGCTGTTGACAAAAATTATTGATATGATAAAGGAGAAGAGGGGAACATCTCTCCTTGAGAAGAGCACCAGTTAAAGGGGTTGTCTCACTACAAGGATTGCTTTTTATGTTAAAGTTCTTGCAAAAACAAGTCACTTTGCAATATGTGTCCATTAACAGTGTCCTACCTATTCCTAGGGTATCCCTCTTGTATGGGCTGCATCAGCTCCTCAGGTCGCTATAGCTACAGACCTGTTTACTCTCTCATGATAGGCTGCCAGCACTGATTGCTATAGCTACAGACCTGGCTTCTACTGCAGCCTAATAGAAGCCAGTAAACATGCCCCTAAACTCAAAGTGAAACCAAGAAAACAGGACTGAGGTAAGATGAATCAATGTAGTGAGACAACCCCTTTAAGGCTTGTAGAGTTTGATTGCCTTTTAGCCCTCTGCTAATCATCTGCATATCACAAGGCATTATGGGAAAGGAGCTGGGAAGCTCACTTCGCCCTCTGTTGGATGTAACAAATTCTCAATTTACTTCCGATTCACTGAATCTTTGAGAAGCAAAAAAGGAATATTAGCCAAGCAAATATCACTCATCGACATACAGCTGCTTTGGAGTTTTGCCCCTCATCAGTGTAGAGCAGAGCGATACTGGCTTGACTGGGTGGGATATGATAAAGGTGTAATCCCGAAATACATACGCACCTAAATTGTCTTTGTTTTGAACTACATGCCATGTATTCGGGATGCTGGTTTTCCACTTTGCTTAAATTTTAGTGTACATCTTCTCCAGCTAGCATGACATAAGGAAGATTAATTTGTCTAATATTCTCAGTGAATTGCTATAAATGTCACATTTTCATAAACAAATTGCAATTTGACCCTTTTACATAGACTCCTAAATCTATGCATCTTCTGACACTAATGATAAATCGCCACTATAACGTCTTATCCTGGTTTTCATGATAAAGGTTGATAAACACATACACTATGGGCGACGTGTATGATCTAGACGCAAAGAGGCCGGTTCTAAATAGCATTCAGTATAGAATGCGGCAGAATGTATGAACCTGTTCTACTGTGGGTCATAGATTTGGCACATTCCAGATCTATTACGACAACTCAGGCTCAGGGAGACCACTTTTAACTTGATTTGGCTGTTCCAGGAGTAATGCGCCTAGTTTTGTCGTCCTCCCGTCATAACTGTGTCGAATCATACGGTTGTGGTGCGTCACACCTCCAGAACGCCCCCACATCTTGTGCACATTACAAAGTGCCGCGGGTGCCGCATACTGCACCTACTTTTGGAGTGTGCCTGCTCATACATCTAGAGAACAGGGCTGCACCAGTTTTGGGGCTGAAAGGACACCAGAATACTGGTGCAGCCCCATACATACATGTCGCCCAATGTTCTGAATGAATATAAAGACCTGGGGTGACTTGCCAGTTCTGTTTTTAATAATGTACGATCCAATGGTATGTATGAAAGTGTCTCCCAGTACTTTAGAAATGTGTCCCGTTCCACTCCAAAAGCCACTTTGAAGCTGATATGGATTTGTACGATAGTTTTGCGTGACACGCTACCACATCTTTGGCGCATTCAAAAGTGTCATGTCTGATGCAGATTGTGCCAAGTTTTGGCGTACGACAGTTCACACATCTATAGAACAGGGCTACGACAGTTTGTTTGGCTCAAAGCACCCCCAAAAAAATGGTCCATCCCTGTTCATATATGTCGCCCCTGGTATCCATATCCTTGTGATCACATCTACACTCAATTGGGGACATGTATGAAAACTATCTAGGTCTAAGACTTTCTTTGTTGCCCATAGCAACCAATCAGAGCTCCCAGCACTCTATGAAATGAAAGGGGAGCTCTGATTGGTTGCTATGAGCAACAGAAAGTCTTAGACCGAGGCAGTTTTCATACATGTCCCCCAAAGTTTTTATCATTGCTTCTTGCAACTGAAGAACTTTGTAATAAACCTAATATCATCAAGTGTTCAAATGAGGATGTTCACACATTACAAACATGAAAGAGAAGGAGGTAAAATGTTAGAGTTAAAGGGGTTGTCTCACTATAAGGATTGCTTTTTATGTTAAAGATCTTGCAAAAACAAGTCACTTTGCAATATGTGTCCATTAACAGTGTCCTACCTATTCCTAGATATCTCCTTTTGTATGGGCAGCATCAGCTCCTATAGCTTCAGACCTGTTTGATCTCTCCTGATAGGCTGCCGCACTGGTTGCTATAGCTACAAACCTGGTGTCCTCAGCAGCTCATCACTGCAGGCCAGTAGAGGCCAGTAAACAGTGAATTCAACAATGAAACCAAGAAAACAGGGCTGAGGTAAGATTAATTGATGTAGTGAGACAACCCCTTTAAGTACACACAATTAATTACAAGTAAGCACAGGATATTCGTCTGGCAAGTGACAGTAAGTCCAGTTTCATTCAGGAATAAAGTAGTAAATAAGAAAAGCCAGTAAGGATGCAGCTGTCTCATCCAGATATGCAACATAATGCATTATCTACACATTTATACTACAAATCTGTGTTGTACAAAACTGTTATATGACGCCCATATTGTACTATAGGGAGAAAGCATTTCTTTTAGGGAAGAAGACAGCAATCTAGAAAAACAATTTGGAGATGTAGGCTCCTTACTAGAGTGACAATCAACTTCAAAATTAGTGGTGTACAACTTAGTTCCCATTCACATCATGTTTTGTGGCTCCATCACAAGTACTGGTCGCGATATCGTATAAAAAAGGATCATAACAAAAAACCATGGCAGAGCCATAGGAAGCAATAGGATATGTGTAGTCTATTTTGGACTGCTTGCTCCATTGCACAATTATTTACATAAGACCATGTATTAGACAATGCTTTTTAGTCCGGCACATGAAACTAATACAGCCATGATATAGAGAAAACATTATAAAAAAAACTATATGTTTGCCTTATAAATTCATTAGACTCCTATGGCTCTGTTGAAGTATATATGGGATACCTTTTTCATGGTATTATGACAGATTCTGGTGACAGAGCCACAAAACATGATGTAAATGGGGCTTTATCCTAAAAAATAAAACTACATAATCCTTTATGTCCTGCCACGTGGCACTATGAGTAGCCAATCAATCACTGCAGTTACCAACTCTGCTATTAAAATGAGGCACTCATTGATTATATAGTGGTACATGGGTCACTGAAATAGTCTATAACCTGTGACAGGCACTTGCTCTAACAAATCAGAGGCTATGCTTTCATGCAAGAGATAAACTAAGGAGTATCATATACATTTTCTGTTCCCTACAATTACTTTACAAATAACATGGACTTTAGGAGGATTCACTGTCCTGCTCTGCTGTTTCTTGCTGCAGTGCATACACTGTACATTTGTATGCATAGAGAGTATGTACAAGAATGTATACAAGGGTTGCACATATAGGAAGTGTGATCAGGATTGAAATGTATATCCCCAAACAGAACAGCCCAATAATTTGCAGGGATCTCCCATGAATCAAACTACAATGGGATTTGTCCCAGAAACGGTTACAAAAGCAAGGTGTTCCAGAGAGAATGGGTGGACTTAAAGGGAACTCGTCACATTGAACATGCCATCTGATCAGCAGACCATGTGTTATTGAGCAGAAGGAGCTGAGCAGATTGATACATGGTTTTGTGGGGAAAGTTTCAGTAGAGCTTGTCAATTATTCAGACCAGTACTTGGTCTTCTGAGTGATTGACAGCTACCTTAAATGCACTCTTATATAAGGAAGCTTATATTTAGAGACACAACAAATTGTGGCAGGTCTGGAAGTAGATCGGTGCTAGTGCTAGAAGAGCAAAATAAATTAGAGCTAAAGTCTCTTTAAAGAAGGTATTAAAAATATGTAAAGGGGGTGTTCCCACAAAGCCACTTCCTGCTAAGAGGTCGGCTCATAGCTCACTACAAGCTGACCGCAGTGAATTGGGAGACGGCCATGCTTGCGCAGCTCCACTCCATTCACGTCTATGTGAGTGCCGAACATAGCAAAGCATAATAGATATAAGTCATGCACACCATAAGGGGGTCTAAGGTTAGAGGGTGCTCTGGTGTAACAGGTCAGAAGACCAATATACCAATAATGTAAAAATGCACACCAAAATGCAGGAAAAGTGTTATTTTTATTTACAAGGGAAGCAATATTATGCCAGAATGCTCCATAAGTTTGTCAAAGACAACAATAAGGATCTGATTACTGCACAGAATTCAGAGTCAATAAGTAGTGGAGAATAGGATGCAGATGTCTGTATTGTAAGGGTTCGATGGATTCGCTGGACCACCGCAAGTGATGATAGTTAAGCCACGCCAGGGAGTGGAGTCTAAGTAGCCTCCGGTATTCACCAGAGCCCGCCGCAAAGCGGGATGGACTTGCTGCGACGTGAGGCTACCAGGTCGCTACCCCCGACGTGACTTGCTTGCGATGGCGGCCGGGGTAATGCGTGGTACAGAATCGGAATCCAAAGGTGTAGTCGTGGAAAGGCAGGAGGTCAGGGCAGGCGGCAGAGGTTCGTGGTCAGAGACAGGCAGACGGTCAGGGCAGGCGGCAGACAGGCAAGGTCAGGAAACGTAGCAGAACGGACTGGTACACGGGTAATCAGACAGGACTTTCCAACACTCACAACTAGGCAACGCACACCAACAATCTGTTAGAGAGTGCTGGGGGCGTATTCCTTATATAGGACCAGCGGCCGGCAATTGACCAAATTACCGGCGCACTGGTCCTTTAAATCCAGACCAGCCATCACGCGCGCGGCGGCCGGGACAGGCAGGAGCAGCGTACACAGGAGCGTGGACGGGTAAGTGGCCCGGCGCCGGACCTCGGGTGGCAGGGGGATGGTCGCGGGTAGCCACGGCACCCGCGGCACCCCTGTATGGATTGTATAGGTGCAGAGTCCATTCAGTTGTATGAAGCATGCGTGTACCGCGTGAGTTGCTGTGCATTTCATGTGCGGATCCTGTGTGTGGAACTTATACAGGTGTTTGTGGAATGTATACAGGTAAGTGGAGCATATGTGTATGTATATGTGTATGTGTTTAGAGTGTCAGGAATGTATGCAATGTGAAACGTGTGTATACAGTGTATTATGTGTAGCATGAGTAGAACAGTTGTAGATGTGTTTTGTATATGTGAGGTCCAGTAAGTAAGAAAAGGACAGAATAGCACTGTAGACTATGCTATTTCATCAACAGAAGTCAACTAACAAAAAGTACATGCTAGTCATATATGTTTTTTACAATGATACCCTACATATGACAGTTGCTACTCTTAGCATATTTTAGTATCTCTTAGCTGCCAGGAGACATGAAATGTGCACTTCCTGTGATAAAAAAATACACCCATACACCCTGTATATACTGTAATATGTCATATATATATATACATACACACACACACACACACACACTTTTCTTATTTTATTTTTTTCAATGAGCCTCTATGGGTGACTAATGCCCCTGTTTGACATATGTAATGGCCTTGGTTACACATATACATTACAATGAGGTCATAAATGTGATGTGAACAACCCCCTAGTAAGTAATCTGAGCATAGGACATGTCACATGTCAGGAATGTCTATTTCACATCTTTCACACAATTTTTTTTCCTTGTGAACTAAGAAAGCTTGTCCTGTCCCTGCAAAGCCACACCTGAGAAATGCACTGCACGGCAGCACACAAAGTGCCTTATGGTCTTTTATATGAACCCATTGGGGGTGCCGCCGCGTGTCATTGTACACACTCTATACTCTTTAGCTGTGAGGCCTATTGTCCATATTGTTCAAGTTAGATAATAAGATATAATAGGACTTACAGATATAAGGGCTTGTCAGCAGAGGTCATTAACTATTGACTATAATGGATTCAAAATGTTACAATGATTAATCTATGACAATTAAGAATGGATAAATGTCACAAAATGTCCTATTCATAAAAATGTATAATTTATCATATCCTTCCAAGAAAAATAATGACCAAATCTACAACCCTGATCCATTACATACGGAACTTCTATTGCCCCCTTTTTGGAAAATAATCTGAATAATTGGTGTAGTCCAGAAATTGTTTTGGAATGTAGTTTTATTAAACTAAGAATAAATACAAATATTGCCTGTCCTATTGGGAGATTGTTTTTACATGCAAATCATGCATACATTTAACTTCCACCACCGAGAAAAGGCTACATAATAGTTTATCTTGGACAGTGTCCAGGTAAGTCATTGGCAGTTTTCATTAAGCAGGAGCCCAGCCACTTTGATCTATAAAACCGCCAGCAGTGACCTGCTAATATGCACTTCTATCTTTATATGCTGCACACATACAAGCTGGTACCAAAGCCAAAAACAACTAACCCTTCCTAGACTGTGCTGGATCTCATAAAATATTTAGTTATTATACAAACTTGTTGCCTGGCTTAAAATACTAGTTGGTTCTGTGAATGTAAGTAATAAATGAACATGAAATTCAAAAACAGAAGTTATAATAAAATAATCTGCATCACAGTGACACAGAAAAGAATGCTAGTGATCCAAATGGAAGAAGAAGAAGAGATTATAGAACTATGGCCACCTGGCATTATGCCTGGAAGGGAGCTCATTAGATTACCACGTACAAATATACATTGGTCAATGATAAAACTGTATGCATCAAGCTCCTACTACCCCTCTACTGGCAGCAGCAAAGATTTGTAGATCTGTATAAATATTCAAATAAACTCTGAGGAAAAGAGCGAGGACTTTAGCGCTACCTACTGAAAATAGCGTTCCTAGTGTTGTCGCACTACATTGATTCATCTTACCTCAGTCCTGTTTTCTTGGTTTCATTTTGAATTCAGGGGCGTGTTTACTGGCGTGTTTAATACATCAACATGTATTAATATACTGTAGTGATTTTATCACAAACATCAACATAAGCAGCCAAACTCTGAATTGAATAAAAAAAAATGCACTATGTTTTATTTTCAGGGGATGTCTAATTTTCAGGGAAACAGGGTACTAGGCTGCAGTAGAAGCCAGGTCTGTAGCTATAGTGCTGGCAGCCTATCATGAGAAATTGAACAGGTCTGTAGCTGTAGTAACCTGAGGAGCTGACTTGTTTTTGCAAAATCTTTAACATAAAAAGCAATCCTTGTAGCGAGACAACCCCTTTAAGCTAAACGCCTGAAAAATACTTAATGACCAGCACATTTTTTTAGTTTTTGCCTCCTTGCTTTTCAACAGTCCTAGCTTTTTTATTTTTTCAATGACTCAGTTGTATGATGCCTCGTTTTATTCGGGACAAGTTGTACTTTTTGGGGGAATAGTTTAAGTTCACTTATAAATAATTGCAGAATCTTTTTTCAAATTTTTTTACATTTCACACTTAACTTGTTATATTAATTCTACATTTTATTATGGTCGTGTGGATAACCAATATGTGTAGGGTTTTTTTTTATGTGTAATGTGTGCACAATTATTTTTTATTAAATAGTTTTATTTTATTATTTATTTTTTTCTACACTTATGTTTTTATTTTTATTTTTGAAATCCCATTTTTTTTTTTTTTTTACACTTCGTAATGTATTAGCATATTCATATATGATAATACATTATAATCTGTCTTCCAATTGTCTTTGCATCACCTGTCTATTCACGTCACTCACCTGCAATGCAAGACAACCAATTACAGTAATTGTTAGTGTTATATATACTGTGTTTATTCCTACAATGTATACTTCTGATGAAGCGCGGGTACACTAGCGAAACGCGTTAAGTTCTGTTTATATGTTTTTAATTTTGCATCGGTAACTCCATAGCAATTTTAAGGCCATGTTCACACGGCTTAAAATGGGCCGTATTTCGGTCCGTAATTACGCGCGAAGTGCGCCAATTACGGGCCGAAAACGGCCCATTCATTACGGTAATTCACAGTTCTCATAGAGAACTATGGATTACGTCTCCTCTCCCCGCCCGGCGAATCCGCCGGGCGGGGAGATAATTCACCTGTCACTTTCTAGCGGCGTATACGCGCCGCTAGCAGTGATAGTCAATGGGCCGGCGAAGTGCCGGCCCCCTGCTTACTCCCCCGCTCCCGCCCCGCCCCCGTCCACACGGCGTAATTGCGGGGCGTAATTACGTCCCGCAAATAAGCCGTGTGAACATAGCCTAAGAATAAAAACTTTTTAATTGAAAGCCTTTATCCTGGGCTTTTTTTATTTTCACTGCACGTGCGCCGGGTTCGTTTTTCCATTTTTCCTCTTGGCGATCGCTGGCTTCTTATACAGACAGCCCTGGGGCTACTTTAGGCCAGAAGCTGTCACTGCATAAGTGGCCCTAATATAAATTTTTTATTGTGTCACTTTTCTGTCAAGGATGTTTATTTATAGGTGATATTAAGTTTTAGGGTTGTCGGGGGAAGGGCTAAAAGTTGCAGTTTGAGCTGTGTTTTTTGTGTGTGTTTTATTCTATTTTACATATTGTGCCCCCACAGGTCACTTTTAAATAACTTTTTTTCAGATGATATTTTTGTTCTGATTATAGGCATAGTACAGTCTTCTGAACTCAATGCAGAGCTGATCTGTGTCTCATAAGACCCAGCAGCCTCTACAGTTACTGGGCCCCGGCTTGGTCCGAAGAAGAAAGCTACGCTATATATGCAGTACTTATTGAGTGCTCTATATACATCGATCAAAAAAGCAGTGGAGAGCCCTGCTGCTGTGGAGAGCCCGGCTGCTGTGGACAGCCAGTTCTCCAATCCCATAACTACAGAATTAATGTACAGCTGCGCACTCTGCACAACCGGTTTAAAAGGGCCATGCATATTTAGATGATTACTGACCAGACCTACATAGTCAGCAGGCGGTCCTCATCTAGTAAAGGATTGCTACTTTCATTAAGTGACGCTGGAGTCCTAGAGCTTTTTCCCAGAGTTTTTTTAAATATGTAAATTTTAGTGCAGCATTCATGGCTTGTGAGTCTCCATGCATCTTTATAGTGATCGGTCTAACGAGAAGCATTACACCTTTCAAACTAGCTCGATATAAAAAGATCGCTGGCCATTATAAACATATACTGGGAATTTAATCAGTGCCAAGTGTTGGACCTAGGCAACCAGGTGTTAGACTAGACCTGATCTACACATCAAAGACCTTGTGAAGAATTCTAAGACTTTTTTTATTAAATTTAATTATGCACCCTTCATAAAGCAGGCATTGAATCTTCTATATTGATCTATTAATAACCTGGTTCTGGAATCTCATTTTTGAACACTGATGTTTCAGCAGAATGAATAATTATATAAAATAAAAGCAGTGATATATACTTTACATTCCTGAAACCCATCATAAGCGTGTGTCGAGCGAACTCCTTTTACAGTTTGCATCCTCCCAGTCTATCTTATGGAGTTGTAGAAGAGCTCAGTTTGACAATTCATTTCGTAAGTTGACACAACTTTTCATATTATTTATTCAGTGTGTTATAAGGATGCTCAAAATAAATAAATTTCTTGACAAATTCAGCTCTGCTGCCTCTTGTGAGCCATCAGCAGGCGATGTTGTGAGTGTATATCTCATCTAGATTAAGACTGGCGAGATAAAGAATCCAAGAAAGTTGGTTTTCTCTGTGAATTTATTCCACTGACAGTTTTCATAAATGTGCTGTTCTGGGCCTGGATTTCTGTGAAATAGTGATATGGGTGGAAATGGGCCCACTCTTCCCTCTCCCTCAAAATATGGGTTTTCCAATTGGTCCTAGGTAAACCCAAGTGAAGCTGCCGGGATTGTTTGTAGATTATTCAGAGTCTGCAGTCAGACTCAGGATAACCTGATCTAAGGACAACGATGTGCTGCTTGATCTACTGGAGTTTAGGTGAGAGAACCCTGTGTTTCTTTCTTATGTATTTAATTATGTAAATTGCTACTGCTTATTTTGCTGGATTTTGTCACAAACTACCAAACTGGACTGTAAAATGACAAATATGGACTTTGTCACAATAGTTCAATAAGCTCCATCAAAATGAAGTAAACACCATTCAATTTTTCCTAAATCCCATAAAAATGTGTTAACTGAAAACAAAACCATTGCACAAATATACACATCTCTAAAGTGTTAGAAACCTCATAATGGGTTCTTAGTCATAGTCAAATGATGAAACAAAAAAATTCAGAAAATATTAACGCCAATCAAACTAAAAAATATTGTATTAAATCCTGCAATGCTGAGTAAATAATTACATAATACTTCAAAATACAGCATACGAAAGCACAATGTATAAAGCCCAATAGCACACACAATAGCACATACAATTCAGTAAATTTTATGAGATGACAATTGATAAAAGACGTAATATTATACTGTCTACTATAGAATAAGAAGAAAACGTAGTGGTCTAGCCAGCTTACTTACACAAACCACATCAAGGACGACTACATTTGTGGCACCCTGTAGTGCATTCATGTATCTTAATGTGACTCCTGAGATCTGTACAGACTAGGAGATAAAAAGTTAGCTATGGTTGGTGGTTGGAATTTGTCACAGCCCACCACATCCCTAAAAGAAGATCCCTACAATCTATATATGAGTAAAAGAAATAATTCATTATGGAGTTCACTCAACCCACCCTCCACACAAGCTTCAGATAGGAAAAGACAACAAAAGGATATGAGCACTTTTGCAATCATTTATTATGTGCCAATAAATCTAAAACAACAGATTCTTCCTGTCAAGGTCACCTTCCTCCCCTCCTCAGATATAATCTTCCGCCTCTGCCACAAGTATCAGCTCTTCTTCATCTTGCCTTTCCCCCAGACATCACCTTTCCCTATCTCCTCAGGCATGAACTCTCCTCCCACTACCCCTAGGTTTCATTTTTCTCTTCAGGTATCAACTCTTTCTTTCTCCCAGGTCTCTTTCCCCCAGTATTATAAACCACCTCCAGTATCAGTAACACACCGTCTCCAAATTTCTTATGTGTCAAAGGGACTTTTGGGCCCCCTCAGGATGCAGGGCCCTGTAGCAGCTGCTACCGCTGCACCTTCTATAGCTACACCCCTACTTGCAAGCTGTCCTCATCTTTTCAGTTAGCCATGGAAATGAAGTATTTTAACTCTCAA
>JAODAL010045257.1:0-32105 GCA_025379985.1 Phyllomedusa bahiana | reverse complement strand
TTGGGATTCGACGGAGAGAAAGGCTCCGTGTTCGCATCTGTGTCCGTCTCCTCCTCCATCGGGGGCGGGATGTTGTTTCAGAGGGTCCAACGATCGTTCCAGAACTAAGATCACCACAATGTCATGTGAAAAGGGCATCGTCCGAAATGACATTTTGGGGCTTCTTAAAAATTTTGGAAAAAGGATGGTGCCAGAGCTCTTTCACTTGCCTCCACTATGGGTGGCTCAACACCCCGGGGGTCCGCACCGCTGCTTGTCAGGCCATGTGTCGTACTGCGTAATGGCATTGCGCTGCTGCCACAATCGCTGGAGCATGTCTAGGGTGGAATTCCAGCGTGTTGCCACGTCAACAATGAAACGGTTGACGGGGAGGCCGAGTGACGCTGCAACACAGCTAGGCGGGACGAAGCGGGGTGCTAACGGTAAAAGTGCGAACTAAGACCTCGAGCCTTCCTCAGCAGGCAGTCCAGACCCGGGTAGCTCTTTTAAAAAAAAAAAAAAAAAAAAAATTTCTGGCCCGGACAAGGTTCAGGGACATGTCCAGGCAAGGGATGTGCTCCAGCCTACCGATCTTAAGGGCGGCCAGCAGGATTTCGCCCGTTCTCGCACACCACCTTCCCTGGCCCAAGGCTCTTGTCACCCCAGCCAGCACTCGGTCTCGTTGCGGAAAAGCCTTCCACAGCTCCTGAACCTGTGTGTGGACGGTCTCCAAGGGACAGATTAATATAAAACACGGCCTGGTTTCTCTGGGCACGTGATGCCACCAGAGGACCTTGGGTAAAGAGCCCTGCACCACCCCTGGGGTTTTTTGAAGAGCGTGCGCCAAAGCCTGAGAGCCACCGTTCACCCCCAGGACATGCACCCAGCTCACCCAGTGAGCTGTACAGAGATTAGCGGCCTTGGCCATGCTTACTAGTCCATGTGTCGGTGGTCAGTTTGGCTTTTCCGGACACAGATGCAGACAACGCGCGAGAAATTTTAGATGACACGGGGCTGGCCATGGCAGGGACGGATTCTCTGGCATCTGGTTTTGGGGGGCAGGCAAGGGCCATGACGTGGCGGAAACCATCTGTTTTTCACCAGACGGAAAAGGAACATTTCCAAGGCCAAAAGCCTGGCAATGTGGACATTCAGGTTTTTTGGCTTTGGGATGGTTTGGGTTAAAGTGTTTCTTCTGCTCCCAAACCTGGAAGACAAAAGGGGCTGGCTGCTAGACTGGCCGCTGTACGGTGTGCAGATCGTCAAACTGGGGAAGGAAAAGGGGGGTGGGTGGGTTCTCTGGTGGTGCTGATGGTACTCGGGCGGACGGTGGAGGCTGACGCGGAGGCTGATCCCTGATCATGACTATGAGAGACATGGTCTTGGTGGTGGCGGAGGAGGAGGCGGAGACAGAGGGTGTGACAGTGGTTGGAGGCCGGGGGTGGGTTCTGGCCTTTTTTGGCCCAAGTGTTGCCTCCATTTCAACTCATGCATTCGCTGCATGTGACTAGACATGTTGGTTGGTGGTTAAACACCTAAGATTCTTGCCTCTACTTATTGTTTACGGCAAAGGCGGCATATGACATCACTGGGTGAATCAGAGGCTTGCTCAAAGAAGGCCCAGGTGGAGAGGTCCTGGACCTTTTGACGGCAAATAAGCGAGGAGCGGGTTTCCGCTGACCGTGGCTGGCGGAATCATATCAGCAGACTTTGCGAACGCCCTCTCCCTTTTTGGGCGGGACCCGTACTGACACTACCCCATCGTCTCCTCCTCGTCCAGTGTAAAAAGCGCTCGCAAGCAAATTCTGCTAAAAAAGACCACATTGGATCCGCAATGTCGTCATCATCATCATCAACACAGGTGACTTGGTCGTCCTGACATTCTGCATCCAGGAGCTGCGGGCTACAAGCAAAAAGGGACTACAAGGCGTTGCCGACCGCCCGGGATTTTTGCCGATTGACCGGCTTCCTTCTCCTCCTCTGATGGTATCAGTAACTGGGCGTCAGAGCAGAGAAAATCATCATCTTTGGCCTCTTGATCTTTTAACATGGCTTCTGACCCCAACCGCATTTTGTCATCAAAGAGGTCTTCAGAAAATGGATTATTACAGTTTGGGGGGTACACGAGTTGACATTTGGGCTGCCTTCGCTTCATGTTGGACAGATGCTGATGATGCTGATGACGACATTTGTGGCCGTGACTGGGAGGACGAGGAGGTAAGGGCTGCTGGATGCAGGTTGCATTAACCACTGAAGAACAGATTTGGGGACGCTGTTCGTTACTGAGATTCACAGGGCCCTGACCCGCGATGACAGGCCTGACGGTCCTGAACTGACGATCCGCTGGCATGCGTGTTGTCGCCAGCACTGGGAAAGGAGCCCTTTTCTCTCGTACCTCTACCTTCATGTCCTACCTCCTCTTTGCTCGCTTTCCACCTGAATTTCACTCCATGTTCAGAAAGATAAAAATTTGAGAAGGTATGGAAGGTTTTGCAAAGTCTCTTATTAAAAAGACGGCAAATCACAGCTATTCTCAAAACCTCAAATCAAAACAAAATTGATGGATTGAAATTTAAGTGCTAGGTACCTCTATCAACAAAGCTAGACTGACCAAAAGTGAAAAAAAAAACCTGACAGAAATTTAAACGGATAATAAACGGTAATTTTGGCACCTATTCAGTACACCTGTGGTGACTACAAAGTTGCTGGATTCAAATTTAACTGCAAGGTGGCTCTATCAAAACAGCTGGCCTGCTCCAAAGTGAAAAAAACACGTATCTGAAATGTATACGGGATTTAAAAAAAGGTATTTTTGGGCAACCTATCAATTCACTGTGGTGACTACAAAATTGCTGTATTCAAATTTAACTGCAAAGTAGCTCTATCAACAAAAGCTTGACTGACCCAAAAGTGAAAAAAAACACCTGTCTGAAGTGTATACGGATAATAAAAAAGGGATTTTTGGCACCTATCAGTACACCTGTGGTGACTACAAAGTTGCTGGATTCAAATTTAACTGCAAGGTGGCTCATCAACCAAAGCTGGCTGGCCAAAGTGAAAAAAACACATATCTGAAATGTATACGGGATAATAAAAGGTATTTTTTGGCACCTATCAATTCACCTGTGGTGACTACAAAATTGCTGTATTCAAATTTAACTGCAAAGTAGCTCTATCAACAAAGCTTGACTGACCAAAAGTGAAAAAAACACCTGTCTGAAATGTATACGGATAATAAAAAGGTATTTTTTGCCCTATCAATTCACCTGTGGTGACTACAAAATTGCTGTATTCAAATTTAACTGCAAAGTAGCTCTATCAACAAAGCTTGACTGACCAAAAGTGAAAAAAAACACCTGTCTGAAATGTATACGGATAATAAACGGTATTTTTGGCACCTATCAGTACACCTGTGGTGACTACAAAGTTGCTGGATTCAAATTTAACTGCAAGGTGGCTCTATCAACAAAGCTGGCCTGCGCCAAAGTGAAAAAAACACATATCTGAAATGTATACGGGATAATAAAAGGTATTTTTGGCACCTATCAACCTGTGGTGACTACAAAATTGCTGGATTCAAATTTAACTGCAAGGTGGCTATATCAACAAAGCTGGACTGGGCAAAATTTAAAAAGAACACCTATCTGAAATGTATACTGATAATAAAAGTGGAGTTTTGCACCTAACAAATAGACCTGCAGTTACTAGAAAAGATCTGTATCCTAATATATGGCAATGCAATGTCTAAACAAAGTTTTGGCTGTACAATATCCAATATCCTTTATAGCGCTTGTCTGTGTTTTCTCTTATAGTCTGGATATTTATTGTAAATTTTTCCTGGAAGTTTTTCTTTCTGTATGTAAATTTATAGTAAATGTACATTCTCTTGCTTTTATGTGACTGAATGTCACCAGTATATGTTTTTACTCACTGGCAGGGGTTCCTCAAATTTTTCAGAAATGAAAAGCATCAGCATTAGTAAAGGGATTGTCTGAGATTTTTCAAAAATAGCCAGTAGTCGGAACGGTTCTAAAATATTAATATAAAAAACCCTGCTCTTCCTCTTTCCCGGCACTGTCTAAGCTCCTGTGTTCTCCACTGGTTCTCCACTAATGACCACTTGTTCATAGTTCACAATCATCTCAGTGGTCACATGGTATACATGCAGGATGAAACCTTTAAAGAGAACCTGTCACATAGATTATGCCCCCCTTGCTGAGGGCAGCAAAAGGTAGTGTCAGACCTGCTGTTCCCAGCGCTATGTCCCTTATTCTGTAAGATGCTGTAGTTTTCGTGTATTTTATGCTCAAATCTGCAGTTTTCAGTCAGAAGAGTCATTCGAAGAGTCCTTCAAAGACTCAATTTTTTTCAAACCCGGCCAATCGGAGGCTACCCCCGCCCACCTCAACTGATAAACCTATTACTTTGAATAGGTAGAAACATGTGAATAACTGTCAGTGGGCGGGGATAGCCTTTGGTGGGCGGGGCTAACACCTACTCATGAATAAGATTTGAGGGGTAAATGCTCTAAAACTGTTGCATCTTACAGAATAAGGGACACAGCGCTGGGAACAGCAGGTCTGACACTAGCTTGTGCTGCCCTCAGCAAGAGGGGCATAATCTATGTGACAGGTTCCCTTTAAGGCAAGTTATTCACCTTAGCGTCACATGAACCATGAATGAACTAGTGGGCAATACCATGGCAACACCATGGCAGTGACCGTTTTATAGGTGGGTAAACTATTTTAATTTTATTTCCAGACCAGACATTTAAAAACAAACAAACAAAAAAAAACCTCAGAAATCCTCTTTAAAGGCATTATCTCACTACAGACAATGGTGGCATATTGCTAGGATATGCCATCATTGTGTGATAGATGCAGGTCCCAGAGGTGGAACCTGGACCTATCTCCTAAACGAGCCCCAGAACCTCTCCGTTCTAAAGCGAGAGGTGGTCATGACTCTCCTATTGACATGAATGGGAGTTTCAATTACAGCTGAGCATCAACGCTAGGCTAAACAGGTAATTCAAATTCATGGCAATGGGAGAGTACCCACCACCTTCGCTTTCAGAAAGGGGAGGTTTCAGGGTTCATTTAGGAGATAAGTCCCACCTCTGGGCCCTGGACCTGTCAGAAAATTATGGCATGTCCTAGAATATGGCACCATTGTCTGTAGTGAGACAACCCCTTTGGTGTTATTTATATTTTCAGAGTCATAAAATCTGAATTTTAAGATAAACATAGAGAGAGAAAATTAATAGAGTGGGGGAAGGTGCAAAGAACAGAAAATAAATAAAATGAATACAGATTTAAATTTTAACGAGAGGAAGAAAAACTGCATGCAAGATGAATGTATTGATTGTCGGCCATCTTGCATGCTTATTTAAAATTGCAAACTTTAATAATCTATTTATTTAATAGGGACTATGAGAAGGTTTTCATATCCTTAACATTGCCTAAGATAACTTTACTTCAAAACAAGAAAACCCCTTTCTACAAAGCCGTGAACACACCATCACCCTGAACACACCATCCCCACCATAATGCATTGTGGTGACGGCATCATGCTAAGGGGATGCTTTGCTTCAGTGGAGACTGCACACTTATGTATTCACATTAAAACAAATGCATTTATAGAAAATAACCAGCACAAACATCTATATAAAATAAAGCAGTGTTTGGAAGATTTAGTGATTGTTAAACCTGTTGGTGCCTTTATAATCAAGATGTGATGGTAAGCCAAAGATAATCTGTTCCAAAATACAGAGAATACAATGCTAAATGAGAGATCAAACTATGCACTTTCAATTTGTTTTAAAACCTTTGCTGGCTTTGCTCTGACAGCTCAGTGACCTGGATTGTAGAGATAGCTATAACAGCAAAAGTGCTGGCTATCCTAATTTATTGTGAGGTCAACACTTTTCTATAAACCTTGGGAAGATCTCCAACGCAGGAATAAATTTCATTGACCCCTGGTGAAGAGCAATCCTTTACATGTATTGTTGACTTGCAGTCTTTGCTTCTTTGTCAGTTTCCTAGAACCATATATACTGTATTTGTAGCAGCAGTTTCCCAGTTAAAGGGTTACATTTTTGTATGCCTGAGCTGTCTGATAATATTTCTTTCAGATTTGCTTCATTTAACATTTGCTGCCTGGAGTATGCGCACTTATATTTTTCTATAGCTGCAGATAGATTCTCATTCAGTGCTTTTGAAATCTTTTCTGTAAGTAGATATTCCAACATAAAAATAGATATACACATGACCTATAAGATATTTATCCATGTTCATGGCAACATTTTTATCTTGGAAAATTACAGGTAAAAAAATGGAAGAGAATGGATATAAGCTTGTCTATACTTCTGATAAATGCCACTGCAATGCATAGAGTTGCATCTGTCAGCAATATGAGTGCAGGTTAAATAACCATATACTATGCTGTTCCGCGCAGTAAAAAAATAGGTATAACATGTATATTAATTGTATGTGTGGGGAGTTCTCACAGTGCATTCAGCAAAGAGTCACTACTACGATTTAATCCATTAACCTCTCAATGTCCCATGACACATATATTTATTATAGAGGTGCTAATGAGGAATAATGTGGGTTTACTCACTGAGCCCACCCCATACCTGGCAGGAGCCAACTGTTGATTACTCCAAAAAATTTCCATTTCACTCAACAAGACCGTGGCAACTAAGCTGTGGACCAGTCGTCTCCCAAGACATGACTGTTGGGTGCCATTCTGTGGTTATGGCAGCCGGGAACCTATTGAAGATCACTGGGTCTACTACAATGGTACTCCTGTTACAGTGGCTGGGTGAAATAGATCACTAAAATGACTATGAAGTTTAGTACATAGTACTAGTGATCAAGCGATTGCTTACTTATAATAAAAAAGTAAATTTAAAAAAAAATATATATAAAAAAAATCCTGAAAATTTAACCTCACACTCAGTTTTTCTATTTACCACATAAAAAAAAAAAAAATTACCATAATTAGTATTACCATATCTGTTAAATTCCAAGCTATTAGGGTATGTTCCCAAGACGGATTTAGATACCGATTCTGGGGGCATATTCAGCACTAAGTCCGCATTAAAGTTGGCGTCCAATCCGACGGTAAACTGTCTTCTATTATACCTTGGTAAAACCAGCGTTGTCATTCAGACAACGCTGATTTTACTCGCTAATTTTCAATGGGGATTGTAAGCACCAATGAAGAATTGACATTTCAATTTTTTGAGTCGTTTTCCACATCGACCATTATATGACAATCTGCCTTGGACATTCAGGGCGACATGTATGAATCTCGCCACGTCGGGGCGCACCTTTCCGCCGGTTTTCCGGTGAAATCTGTGCCTGATTTATGTCGGCGCTGGGGCGCGCTCATACATCCTATGTAAAGTCCGCCGCGCCTCGCCAGTGTTTGAGGCGCAGTGCGGGACTTAGGCGCAGTGCGGCGCTGCGCCTATGATTCGCCGTCCGAGGTAGTGCACTCATACATGCGGGGAAAAATTCCCTGCGTCTCACCAGTGTGTGGGGCTCAGTGCGGGGACATGGGCGCAGTGCGGGGACATGGGCGCTGTGCGGGACTGCGCCTCACATGTATTCCGATGCGAGACAGGCTGGAGAAACAGCCGATGAAATCATGAAAGATGTCCGTGCGGGGTATGAATAAAAAAAATCGCCTTTATAAAGGCGGAAAACATTATCAGAAAAAGAGCTCAAACCTCAAAAATAAAAAAATACATTAAAAAAATCACTTTCCAAAAATCTAGAATGGCGCTACATCAAGAATTAGGATATTGGAAATTGCCGGGAAATACAGTAATTCAAATTCTGAAAGCTATTCTCATTGGTCGACAGAAACCGGCCAATCAGAATAGGAGCGACAGAGACCCATCATAGCCTATGGAGAACTATTGACCAAGCAGAATCAAAGGCGGGACAGTTCAACATACAGTAAAAATGCAAAAAAGAGCTGATTCGCTGAGCTAGCGGGGGCTTGGCTATCTCGGCCAATCAGAATAGGAGCGACAGGGACCTATTATATCCTATGGAGAAGTTAGAACCAATCAAAATCAAAGGCGGGACAGTTCAAAATACAGTAAAAATGCAGAAAAGAGCTGAATGGCTGAGATACCGGGGGCTTGGCTATCTTGGCCAATCAGAATAGGAGCGACAGGGACCCATTATATCCTATGGAGAAGTTAGAACCAATCAAAATCAAAGGCGGGACAGTTCAAAATACAGTAAAAATGCTGAAAAGAGCTGATTGGTTGAGCTAGCGGGGGCTTGGCTATCCCAGCCAATCAGAGCGCGAGCTACTTCTCCCATTGTAGTCTATGGAGAGATGGCCGCAATGCAATCTCGGCTCTCAGCGCCGTGCGGCATGGAGTATGAATAAAAAAAACATTTTTATTAAATGTAAAATATTCTCTGAAAAAGAGCTCAAACATTCTATAAACATAAATCAATTCAATCCCGAACAACGCGCTTGTCGCCGAGACTGGCGCTACATCGGGAATAGCGATAGAGGGAATTGCCGGGAAATACAGTAATTTAAATTGTTTAAGCTCTTCTCATTGGTCGCCATAAACCAGCCAATCAGAATAGGAGCGACAGTGGCCCATTCTAACCTATGGAGGAGAATTGACCAATCAGAATAGGAGCGACAGGGACCCATTATATCCTATGGAGAAATATTGACCAATCATATTCAAAGGCGGGACAGTTCAAAATACAGTAAAAAGGCAGAAAAGAACTGATTGGGTGAAGCGTCGGGGGCTCGTCCAACTTAGCCAATCAGAGCGCGAGCTACTTTCTCATAGAGTTCTATGGGAAAAGAAATGCAGAGTGAGCTCTGTTTGTGATTGGCTAAGTTAAAAGAGGTGCGGTTATTTGGACCAATGAGAGAGCGAGCGACGCTCCTATGGGTTTTCTAATGCAATCTGGAATAAAACTGTACATGGCCGAAATCAAATGATAATACTGCCGAAGTTGTCCCAAGGGTGTATATAAAATGAATAATAATATGGGGGAAAAATATACAAAAATATTAATTCAATAAAATCAGGCTTATTTCTTTATTTTCGTTAGCCAAGGATCAATAGTGTGGGTGTAACGAAAATAAAGAAATAAACCTGATGTTATTGATTTCATTTTTTTTTTTCGTTACCCCCATATTATTATTCATTTTATATACACATCGGGACAACTTCTGTAGTCTTATCATTTGATTTCGGCCATGTACAGTTTTATTCAAGATTGCATTAGAAAACCCATAGGAGCATCGCTCGCTCTCCCATTGGTCCAAATAACCGCGCCTCTTTTAACTTAGCCAATCACAAACAGAGCTCACTCTGCATTTCTTTTCCCATAGAACTCTATGAGATAGTAGCTCGCGCTCTGATTGGCTAAGCTGGACGAGCCCCCGCTGCTTCAACCAATCAGCTCTTTTCTGCCTTTTTACTGTATTTTGAACTGTCCCGCCTTTGAATATGATTGGTCAATATTTCTCCATAGGTTAGAATGGGTCCCTGTCACTCCTATTCGGATTGGTCAATTCTCCTCCATAGCTTATAATGGGTCTTTGTCGCTCCTATTCTGATTGGCTGGTTTATGCTGACCAATCAGAAGAGCTTAAACAATTTGAATTACTGTATTTCCCGGCAATTCTCTCTATTGCAATTCCTTATGTAGCGCCGGTCTCGGCGACAAACGCGTTGTTAGGGATTTAACTGCTTTATTTTTAGAGATGGTTTCAGCTCTTTATCTGATAATGTTTTACATTTAATAAAAATGATTTTTTTATTCATACTCCATGCCGCACGGCGCTGAGCGCCGACATTGCATTGCGCCGATCTCTCCATAGACTACAATGGGAGAAGTAGCTCGCGCTCTGATTGGCTGGCATAGCCAAGCCCCCGCTAGCTCAGCCAATCAGCTCTTTTCTGTATTTTTACTGTCTTTTTAACTGTCCCGCCTTTGATTTTGATTGGTCAAAACTTCTCCATAGGATATAATGGGTCTTTGTCGCTCCTATTCGGATTGGTCAATTCTCCTCCATAGCTTATAATGGGTCTTTGTCGCTCCTATTCTGATTGGCTGGTTTATGCCGACCAATCAGAAGCGCTTAAACAATTTGAATTACTGTATTTCCCGGAAATTCACTCTATTGCAATTCCCTATGTAGCGCCGGTCTGGGCGACAAACGCGTTGTTCGGCATTGAATTGATTTATGTTTAGAGAATGTTTGAGCTCTTTTTCAGAGGATATTTTTACAACTAATAAAAATGATTTCTTTTATTCATACTCCATGCCGCACGGCGCTGAGAGCCGAGATTGCATTGCGCCCATCTCTCCATAGACTACAATGGGAGAAGTAGCTCGCGCTCTGATTGGCTGGGATAGCCAAGCCCCCGCTAGCTCAGCCAATCAGCTCTTTTCTGCATTTTTACTGTATTTTGAACTGTTCCGCCTTTAATTCTGATTGGTCAATAGTTCTCCATAGGTTTTAATGGTTCACTGTCGCTCCTATTCTTATTGGCCGGTTTCTGCCGACCAATGAGAATAGCTTTCAGAATTTGAATTACTGTATTTCCCGGCAATTTCCAATATCCTATTTCTTGATATTGCGCCGTTCTAGATTTTTGGAAAGTGATTTTTTTTAATATTTTTTATTTTTGAGGTTGAGCTCTTTTCTGATAGTGTTTTCCGCCTTTATAAAGGCGATTTTTTCGGAATCATACTCCATGCTGCACGGAGCTGAGCGTCGAGATTTCTCTTGCGATCTTCTATATGTCTCCTCTCATGTTCCGTTCTTGCTTCACTTCGCCGCCGCCGGAGCATTTAGACCAAAATAAACTAGGTCTGACTGTCGGAGCTGCAGAGCGCTGCATTGTGCCGCGCTTTGGCGAGCCGCGATCGTACATGCCTCGGGGTTTTCGAGCGCGCCGCGTCCCGCCCCGGAACGCCTACACCGCGCCCACACCGCGCCCATTGCCCGCCCCTTCATGCGGGGCGTAGCTGAAAGTGGCGAACGTTGCACCTAACACTGCATCCCTGCGTCCAACAGGGGGATTTGGGCCGGGAGGCGCAGTTTACTCCCAAAAACAGGCGAAAAGCCCGATCATAAATGTCGCCCTCAGTGTTGTTTCCGTGTCTGAATTCCACACTTACAGGCACGGAATTTCTGATTCAAACCTGACATTTTCAGCACCGAATTCCGTTGTCAGCCTGTACTGATGCAATATCATGTTATTTATCTCACATTGTGAATGCTGTGGAAAAGAAGAAAAAAAGTGTCAGAATTGCATTTTTGGCCATTCTTCCTCCCAGAGAAAATGGAATTAAACTTGATCAAAAAGTTACATATATCCCAGATTGGTACTAATAAAAACTAAACTTCACCCCACAATAATGGACCATGACACAGTAGACAGAAAAGTAAAAAGTTTATTGATCTCAGAAAATGGTGATGCAGAGGAAATTTAATTTACAGTATCTTACAACTCACATTTTTATAAATATTGTATTAAATATTTTCATGTGACAACATTGAAGATATGACACTTTGATACAATGTAGTCAGTGTACAGCTTTGTGTGCCCCCAAAATAACTCAACACACAATCAATGTCTAGACCATCAATGTCTAAACTGCCACCAACAAAAATGAGATTTCCCCTCTTAGGCCGTGTTCACACGGCTTATTCAAGACGGAATTGCGAGCCGGATTGCGCTCGCAATTCCGGCTTGAATAAGGGGCGGGTGCGGGGGCGGGGGAGCGGCCTCATCTGCAAAGGTGTATGTGTGTTAGGAGATCATACTATCGGGTTCGGGCCCGAACAGGCAAACAATGGGGGTAAGAGGAACTGGACACCCCATCTCATCGTTCAGGAATTGAATGACCTGGGACCAAAACCCTAACACTCGGGGTCAGGACCAGATTAGATGCAAAAAAGTGCCAGAGGACAGGTGGCACTTCGGGCACTTATCCGTGTATCTCCTCCGAAATTTACTGAGTCGGGAGGTGGTATATTAAGATCTGTGTAGGATAAAAAGTTGGGTCAACCTGTCATTATAATTGGATACATGCCTAGATGAAGAGACACATATTTCCCAAATTTCATCCGTTTCATCTTCCGATCGTCTCCGGAGACTATCCAAGCATCTCTCTCTACTTCCAAGTGAGAGAAGAGCATAGAAACAGGAGATTAGGTGCCCAGAAGATGGAGAAAGGAGCAACCAGGGATGGGAAACTGATTAAAAGCCATGTCAGAGTGACCAAATTGGGACGTAATTGCATGTTTAATCCTGAGGTAGGTGAACACCTGGGATGTCGACAAGTTAAACTCCACCTGTATATCTGGAAATAATTTAATACCTGAGTTAGAACAGATTTGAGAAATGTGCCATATACCCCTAGCACTCCAATTTACCTCATGGGACCTGAAGTAGACCAGGAAAAAAATTGCTATGCCATAATGGAGAAAAAGGATAAATTCCCTCAGTATAATAAAGTAGGCGTACCTTCTTCCATATCAAGAGAGCCTGTCTCAAAATAGGATGGTCACACAAGTTGCCCTCGGAATAGGCAGTGCCACAGAAAAGGAGATGGAAAGGATGCCTATATTTATGGCTGAATGGGGAAATCATTAGCGTCTGGACTCTGAGTTGTTCCCCACCTAACCAAATGTGATAGTTTCCCCGCTAAGTAGTATAGTTGGATATCAGGAAAGGAAGTTCCCCCTTCATCCCACGGGGCTGTCAAGTATTTAGCCGCAACATGATGTCTACGGCCATACCAGACAAAAGAAAGTAATATGCCCCTAAGGCATATCAGACGTCTCAGATTCAGGGCGGACGACTTCCTGGGCATGAAGCCCATTTGATCCGCATAGACAGGATGACTCTATTTAATCTCCTAGCAAGTAATTTGGCGAATATTTTAATGTCAGTTTGAAGAAGGGAGATCAGGCAGTAAGAGTAACAGTATAATGTGTCCTTGCCTGGTTTAGGGAGAACCACAATAATAGCCTCACGCTTGGAAGAGGGTAGAGACATATGCTGGAAAGCCTGGTAGACTTCCAGTAGTTGTGGAGCAAGAAATCCGGCGTATTCCCTGTAAAATTTGATTGGGAGGTTGTCTCTTCCCGGTGACTTTGATGGCTGAAAGGACTGAATAGAGTCAATTATTTCCTGCTCTGTGAGTAGGCTATCCAAAAAAGTCCTATCATCAGGAGCTAGGGTAGGGAGAGAGAGGGATGATAGAGAAGACTTAATCTCGAATATTGAAGCCGTGATGTGCGAGTAGTATAAATTTAGATAGTAAGTGCGGAATGCGTTGAGAATATAGCAGTCAGGCCATGCCCCCAATGGCAAGTGAAGATTTAGATGCATAAAATAACATCCAAACGCATGCAATAATATCACCAAATAACCAACCAACTGGTGGAGAGGAAGAGAGGACCCTGTCCAAGAGAGCTTATCAAGCGGGGAGGAGACAGAGGAGAATCAGGGGGTTCAGAGCTCAAAATGTAAAGACTAGAGCTCCAACCCCTACATACATATGTTGCACAAAGATGGTGGACATTGATAGGTGGCCTCAATGTTAAAGTAAAAAAAAAAAGTTTTACAGTACAAAAAAAAAGTATTAAAAGTTAAAATCACCTCGTTTTCCCCATTTTACAAATAAAAACAATAAAATAATAAAAAAGTAACACATTTTTGGTATCGCCACGTCTGAAAAAGTCCGATCTATTAAAATATAATATCATTTATCCTGTACGCTGAACACCGTAGAAGAAAAAAATTCCAAAAGCCAAAATTGCGTTTTTTGGTCATTTTACTTCACTTAAAAAATGGAATAAAAGTGATCAAAAAAGTTGCATGCATTCCAAACTGCTAACGATAAAAAGTACACTTCGGCCCGCAAAAAATGCACCCTCACTGATGTCCGTAGGTGTTAGTACAAAAAAGTTATTGGTCGCTCAAACTGGCGCCGCAGCGCAAATTTCAAAAATAGAAAAAGTTTGGAATTTTTTTACGGTACCAAAACATAATGGAAACCCTACATGTTTGGTATTGTCGGATGCGTATCAACCTATAGAATACAGATAACACATTGTATTGACCGAAGATTGAACGCCGTAAAAGCAAAACCCCCGCAAACATGGCGAAAATACGTTTTTTCCACAATTTGTCCCACTTGGAATTTTTTTACGGTTTACCAGTATATCCTATAGTATAGTGAGTAACACCATTAGAAAGTACATCTTGTCCCGCAATATAAAAGCCCTCATGTGTCTATGTAGGTGGAAAAATAAAAAAGTTATGGCTCTGGGAAGGCGAGGAGGGAAAAACAAACGTGTCAACAAATAAAAACGCTGGGTCCTTAAGGGTTTAAAAACCAGAAAGCCTTTCGGTTCTTCAGTGAGACTCTCCAATCTCCTTCTCAAAACCTGTTTATGCATCGGAGTAACTTTGGTTTAAAAAGTTGGGAGCACCAATTTTCCCTCCCCTTCCTTTTGCTTCCCTTCCCTCCTCTTCCTTGCTCTCTCTGCAGTGAAACGGCCCCCTCTTACCCAGCTTGGAGATCTGAGGGAGCGCTGCAAGCTCACCCAGTGGGTCTGGGCGGAGCCCGTACAGCAAACACTTATGGTGCAATCGGTAAGGTTATGAGTGACTCCCTGCATGGTTAAAACTGTCATAGTTAAGTAGATATTCAATAGAAGTGAACGTCAGACTTCATATTTAGATTTACCGATTATAGGCGCCACGACAGTCTATGGTGATTCTAATATATAGTATATGAAATTATACACATCTATGCTATTTTGACGTCACTGATAGTAAGTATTTTGTTGTCACTGTTGTTAACATAATACTACAGTTTGATAATTGCTAAAGTTCAGGTCCAGACTGGGACTAAAAAGCAGCCCTGGCAATGAAGCTGAACGAGCCCACCTACAATATTTCCCCCTCTACATGGAAATAAAAAACATTGAGCAATCCCGCAAATTTCACATAACCCCTGCTCCATCCCGCTGTCACTTCTACATTAAATTTGTAATACACACAAAAGAATAGTAAAAATAAAAGAACCCAATCTTACTGTACACCTAGGAATCACTTATGTCACATACTGTGCACCAAAATTTATTTTATTACATATCATACACCAGAAATGACATCACTCACTACAACCAGAAATTAATTACATTATACATGGTAGCCACAGAAATTACATTACTAACTGCACCTTAGAAATGAATTGCACATTGTACTCAAGAAATATTATAATTAACTCTAACCCAAAAATTTATTATATTACATACTGAACCATAGAAATGAATTACATTACACACTGTACCCCAGAGACTAACTATATTAGACAAAGTATCATAGAAAATGTGGGTGTGTGTATATATATATATATATATATATATATATATATATATATATATATATAAATATATAATGAACATAGACACACTACACACTTAGGGTGAGCTCACATGACATTTTTTCAGCATTGACAATGTTGTTTGCCTGTTGGGAATTTGGTGCTTGCAAATGCAGAATTTCGATGTGCAAACAGCCCAGATTGGCCGAGGCAGATTTCTGCCTCCTATCCTTTAGTGCTGTTAGTGCGTAAAATGCCTTGAAAAATTAGTTGTCGGCGCTGACAGTAAGCACCGAAAATATGGTCATCTAAACAATGACACTGATTTTGTATAGGGTATAATGTAAAGCAGTTTCCAGTTGGATTGGACGCCAGTTCTGAGGCAGATCCAGCACTGAATCCATCTGAGAATCATATCTTAATATCTTCCGCGTAAACATAACACAGTATTAGTGGGGCGTACTGTGTGCTCTGCTATATGCTGGGTGCTTTAGAAGTACGCACTGGCCAGTCTGTACTTCCAAAATGCTGCGGAGACGTCCCCATTTACTTGTATTTTCCCCGGCGCGTAAGTGAAGGGAAGAAGTTACATGCTACTTTTTTCTCCCGTTGCGCAGTTCATGTCGGGGAAAACGAAAGTAATTCATATATCTCTCAATGAGAGCTATGAATTACATTATCTACAGTCCATACTTCAGGGTGTCTTGCAGCACAATTACACCCTGAAGTACGGACCACAAAGACGCCGTGTGAACATATCCTTATACACACACTGGACACATGTAAAGACACACATTTTATATATATATATATTGTGGCAGAGTGACCGTGTGCAGTTGCAGGTCTCTGCCACTAGGTGGAATTCAGCAGGATACCTGCTACAAACATACCACCGAAAACCTGGGTTCGGTGGGGGAAGGAAACTTGTTGGTGTCAGTAACAATAGGTTACTGACACAGGTAGCTAGAATGGCTGTCTTGCAGCCAGGTATGGATTTCCTTTCCCGGGATGGTCGAAGCGTTGGGTGGGAGGCCATCCCCATGTTCCATGCCAGGTTTTGGGCCAGTCCCTGGAGGGCTCTAAGAGGCCTGGGACTGCAGTTGTTAAGGGGGTGTGGTCTGCTACCTGCAGTGTGAAGCAGCAGAAGAGCTAAGGAGAGGGCTCTTACCCTCCAGGCTTGAGGCAAGCAGGTGGCTGCTTTGAGGAAGTCTGAACCAGTGGAGGATGGTAAAAGTGTTGGTGGTGCTGTGCAGTAGGCATAGACCACATTAATGAGGGACCCACTGAAGGTATATTTATTGGCTAGACGGCCGAGGATTTTATTTATGTTTCGTTGTTTGTCTGCTGTGCCTGAACAATAAAGCTGGCTGAGGCCAGTGTTAAATAGAACCCTGTGTCTGACTGCCATTCTGCTATGAAAGCAGCGATCCGTGAGCTGAAGAAACTCCCAGGAGGGTCCAATATGGCGTCCAAGCGCAAGTAAGGCGCTACAATATATATATCTGTATATATAATCTCACATATACAGGACATACCCTACTCACATGCACACACAAATCCTAACACCCTTGTCCCCTCCTTACCTCACTCCTGTAGTCTGGTGCAGTCAGCAGCTTCTTCCTCCCACCACAGACAGGGGAGGCAGGGGGCCACTGATTCATTCAGCCGGAACTTCTCTTCTTCTCTGATGAAGGCTGAGCATAGGGGACGTGGTATACGACGGGAGGGAAAGATACCTACACAGCCCCAGATACAGAGTGTGCTGGACTTTAAGCAGCGTTCTGATTGGTGAAGCAGCCCCAGCTGACTCCTGTTTTACCAATCAGTGATGCTCTCACTCTGCACTGACACATGAGGCTGCTATCTACTCTGTCCCCCCAAGATGCACAGAAATATAGGAGGCAAAGGGTTAACTTCTTCCTCCTCTGTGCTTTGCCCTCCCCCACTTACCATATTCTCATGTCTTCATATGGATTATTTTTTATTGAAGTGACTAAAAATTGTGTGTGGGGGGGGAGCTCCTGAAATATGATGAATACCAGAATGAACCACATCATATATATGTTCATGTATCCTAACATGTAAGCCTCTAGTAGTGCATCCTATGTATTGCTTCTTACAATGTACATAATAGACCATATAAACTACATATTAAATGCCTTTAGGGAATATTTTTTCTTAGTAAACAGACGTAAAGTGCATCATTTTATCCATATAAAGGCATAACCCACAATGATCTCGACCACAATTATAACTACCTTTCAGACTTAACCATGTCCCTGTTTGTTATGTAACTGCATCATCTGAATAAAGACTAGAGGCCACATGTATGAAAACTATCTAGGTCTAAAACTCACTTTGTTGAACATAGCTACCAATCAGAGCGCACCTTTCATTTCATATAGTGGCCTGGAAAAATGAGAGGGCACTCGGATTGTGTGCGGTGGGCAACAAAGTGAGTTTTAGACCTAGACAGTTTTCATACATGTGGCCCTAGGAGAGACTGTATTGACCAATGTTCTAGGTTTCATACAATGAAAAATTTTATAAAATCAAATGTTTAAGGTAATGTTAAGGAATTATTGAAGTGGGAATAATCCTTTAAGAAAAGGCTTAGTCCAGGGCAAAAGGTCCCAAAACCAGTAGGTTTTCCATTATATTACAGAAATTAGAGGAGTTCTGGCTGTAGATCATGGCAAACAAAACTGTTTTTTTATGGGTTAAAAACATTATCAGTCTGCTCAGTGATAATTATTACAACCCAGAACAGTGTGAAAGTTCCAATATTTTGTTCTCTATACAAAGAAGAAGCTTTGTTTTCAGCTTACGCCATGAACATTGACTGGCAATTTCATCTGGCATATATTTTTTCATGGGTAGCCATGACTCAGAAAATGTTTTCCAAAGTCCAGGAAAAACCACTCTCTCAAATAGCTGCAATACCATTCTGGCCCAAAGGGCCGTATTTCTCTCAATTAATGAGGATGAGCCGAGGTCAGTATTGGACACTCCCCCTCAGGCACGACCTGGTGTCTCAAGGCAGCCAGGTGTGCTTCAACCTCCAGGGCCTGGATACTGACGGTACCATACTGACATCTGTGGATTTTTGGATGTCGCATAACGGTGTCAAAGGAAAGCCTAACATACTTCAGAACAGACAAGATGCTCTTGAAGCTTTAAGTCTTGATCAAGCAAGTGTAAGAAGACCTTCCGAGTCAAACCAAGCTGTACAGCTGATTCCAACACAACCAGAAGTTGACAGCGGGTTTCTTAGGTCTCTTAGGACTATCTTCAAGACCAGTGAATAGACTGATTCAGTCCAGAGGCTCCATTACAAATATAACCTACTCCAGAGTAAGATCAATATTCTTGAGATAATGTTCATCTAAGGGATACTCCTAGTTACCTCCTTAAGTCCTGGCGGTCCTTGACATCCGTCAGGATGGATTTGAGAAGGGACTCAGCTCTTTTACCTGGAGGGTTTATATTTAAGCATTATCCACCTGCTTTAGAGTCTGTTATGCCATGAACCACCTGGTGGAGAGATTTATTAAAGTAGTTGGTAGAAAAATACCCAGACTTTACCAGCCTACATCATAATCGCAATTTATCTCGGGACTGAGAAGACTAACCAGACTGAACCCCTACAGAGTGGTTCTCTACAGTTTTTGTCTTGGAAGGTGATTTTCCTATTAGCCATCACGTCAGCTAAGCATGTTGGTGAATTGCAAACCTCGGGGTCTACTGATCCTTATACCCCAGACAAGGTGCTTCTCAGGTTCCTCTCTGACTTCAGATCAATGTTGCCATCTCAGACCAAAGGTGCTATCTTTGTCCTTCCAGTTATAGAATTCTGAAACCGATTCTTTAGATGTTGGTAAATGCCTCAAAATCTACTTGGAGAGAACCTCCTCCTTTACTGTATATGGCTTGAAGTCACCTCCATTCCTTATAGCTCATAGTACCAGAGTCCAGTCTACCTCCACAGCCGAGGAAGCCCTGATCTCTATTGCCAAATCTGTAGTGCCGAGTCTATATTCTCACTCAATACTTTTATCATGCACTGCAGAGTTCCTGAGAGATCTTCAGCGGATGCCTGCTTTGCGAGGTTGATCTTAAGATCTTTGCAAAAGGTTCTTCCCTCGGAGATCTTCTTGCCATCAATGTGCTGCTGGCCAGGATGTAAAGGAAGGTGATGATCTAGAATGTAAATCTGTTTTCCCTTTAGTCCTGTCAGCACAAGGCCTCCTCCCTACCTAGACAGTCTTTACTAATAAAATAACACAAGGGTCAGAGTCTGATGTGGCATTTTATAAAGTAGTACGTTCATTAACCCCTTACCGCCGTAGCCAGTTTTGGCTTTTCTGACAGAGCCCAATTTTTTAAATCTGACGGACAATCAAATCAGCAAAGCGGCCGCCATTACCAGAGACAGTCTGGTCACGTACAAAGAGACCCAGAATGAAGAACGAGTGCCCCTAGTTATCACCTACAACCCACAGCTGGAGATCCTACAAAAGATTACCAAGGAACTTCAACCTGTGCTACATAGGGACAACAGACTCAAAGAAATATTCCCAGTCCCCCCTCTTCTTTCCTTTCGGCAACCACCAAACCTGTGGCGTATTATTGTCCGGAGTGCCCTGAAGGCCCCAACTGAAAATGGCACCTCACCCTGCTTGCAGAACAGGTGCAAGACCTGCAGTCACATCCACACCGCTGACAGTGTACATGTCCCACAGTCACAGCAGGTATACAGCATTAGGGGGACATTTTTCTGCAGGTCTTCCAACGTGGTGTATCTCATTATGTGTGTGCGGTTTCCCCCCACAGGCCTCTGGGAAACAGGGCAGAGACCCAGTCGGTGCATGAATTAACACAGATTCACCATTAACAACAACAGAACAGATCTCCCAGTGGCCGCACATTTCTCCGGAGATGACCATTCTATTGAAGATTTGAAGATTATCGTTTTAATGAGACATTTTAAGACGCAGAGGGAGAGAAAGGAGTGGGAATTTAAATTAATGCAAAAATTTCAAACTCTGCAAAATGGACTAAATATTCATGGCAGCTTCATGTCAAACAATGTGTGAACTGTGAGGGCCACAAATCACGACCTGATGGCTAAGAGATAAAACGAAGAATTACTGACCCCTCCGTCATGCCTCACAAGTTTCCAGGTTGTTGATTTCTTGACCTGTTGTAAATGACTCCTCTACCTTATTGCATTTTGTTATTTTTAAGAATTCTAGGATCCTTTGAAGGTCCATGTCTTTTGTGTATAAAAAATCTGTAAATTTTCAGTTCTTGTACTCTCGAAAGCTCACCATCAAATATACTCAGTTAGCCTTTATAAGGTATCGCCTGATTTCTTCACTGTTCTACTACTTTCTATGGCTAACACGGTACAACATTATACTAGTGTCAATTTATGTGAGAATAACTTTTTGACACTTTTACCTATCCAAGTGATTCAGAGACTGTTTTCTCATGACAATTGGGCCACATGTATGAAAACTGTCTAGGTCTAAAATTCACTTGCCCATAGCAACCAATCAGAGTGCCCCTTTCATTTCATATAGTGCTCTGGAAAAATCAGAGGGGCACTCTGATTGGTTGCTATGGACAACAAAGTGAGCTTTAGACAGTTTTCATACATGTGACCCATTGTGCTTTAAGTTGGTAAGAAATTTTGGTCCAAAAATTCCTTATATCTGAAAAATATCATGAAAAATTTACCATTGTCAAACTTTGACAAAAATTTCTGTGTGTAAGACAGATTGTTATTGCACTAAAAAATAGTTTAAAACTAGCCTCTATCACATGTCTACTGTAGGTTGGCTTCATTTTTTAAATGTCTTAAATTTTTTATGACATCTGGGGACTTAGAAATTTAGTAATAATTTTTCACATTTTCAAGAAAATTTGCAATATACATATTTTTAGGGACCAGTCCAGTTCTGAGGCTTTGAGGAGCCTGTATGTTAGACACCCCCATAACTTATTCCATCTAAGAACACCCATTAAAAAGTATTCAACAGCATTTAGGAAGTTTATTAACCCGTTAGTTGTTTCAAAGAAATGTAAAGCAAATTGAGAGGAAATTTCAAAATTTCACTTTTTTGCAGATTTTCAATTTCTGTCCATTAATCACAGGAACATGGTAGATGTGACTTAGTAATGAGGAATATATCTAGGGGTGTAGGAAGTATATTGACCCAATGGGTGTTACATTTTTTTTTAGCATTAGGCTGTGAAAATGAAAAAAAATATTTTTTTCCGACAATCTGCAATTTTAGCTGAAAATGTTTAATTTTTGCAAAGAATCCTGGAAAAAAAAAGCACCCCAAATTTTGTTACACAATTTCTTCCAAGTTCAACAGTACTCTATATATGGGTGTAAACTGCTGATTGGCTGCATGGCAGGGCATACAAGGGAGGGAGCGCTATTGGGCTTTTGGAACGCAGATTTTGGTGGGTGTCATGTCGCATTGCAAAGCCCTTAAAGTACCAGAACAGGTCAAACCTTCCAGAAGTCACCCCTATTTGGATTCAACAACCCTCATGGATCTCATCTAGGAGTGTATTGTGCATTTTGTTCGTACAGGTGTTCCATAGTTTTTTTTAGCATTGGGCCATAAAAATGGAGGGGGGGGGGTGAAACGCAGTTTCACCATTGTTTTTTGGGTTTCAATTTTACAGCTTTCACCATGCATTGTAAATGACAGGATAACTTTATTATACAGATCAGTACAATTGCAATGATAGAAATTTTATAAAGTTTCTTTTATGTTTTATTACTTTTACACAATAGAAATGAGTTTATAAAAAAATAGCTTTTTTATTTTGTCCCATTCTGACAGCCATAATTTTTTGATTTTTCTGTATGGGCCTGTTTTTTTTCAGGACGAGTTGACATTTTTATTGGTACCATTATGGGGTTCATATGACGCATTGATCACTTTTTATTAAGGTTTTTGTGAGGCATTTTGAAAATACAACAATCCTGGTAATGTTTTTTATTTTTTACAACGGTCACCATGTGGTATAACGGACAAGCTACAGATGTAGCATAACTAAAAAGAACAGATAATGCACCATGATATCACGGCACAGAGTGTTATCTCTACTTTCTCAATGCTTTTCAATGGCCTTTTTTTACAGATGAGAGCAGATAGCACAAAAAGCCGTGATATCATGGTCAAGCTAGACTCTGCTACGTCTGTAGCTTTACTCAGCAGGTCGATACAATTACAGCCATACCCAATTTGTGTATTTTTTTACTGCTTTTACAGAATAAAAACACTTTTATTCAAAAAGGAAAACAGGTTTTGGCATTGACATAGTCTGAGAGCCATTCGTTTTTTATCTTTCTGTGTACAGAGTTGTGTATTGGCTTGCTTTTTGTGGAATGAGTTGCCATTTTTATTGGTATCATTTTGGGGGGGACAATGCTTTTTGGTTTTAAATCCATTTTTTGGAGGGTCGGGTGAAGAAAAAATTGCAATCCTAGTAGTATTTTTTATTTTTAACTGCGCTCACCATGCAATAAACGTGACAAGTGAGTTTTACTCTGTGGGTCCAATGATTACATTGATACCTAGTTTATACAGTTCTTTTTTAAATGTTGAAGCACTTTAAAGAAAAAAGGGTTTTAATTTTGTAAAACCATATTTATGCATAGCTGTTTTCTGATAGCCATAACTTTTTTTATTTTTTTGTATACAGAGCTGTGTAAGGAATTTTTTTTGTGGGATGAACTGCCTGTTTAATGTTTACAACTATGGCATTTAAATGAGTTTTTGATCGCTTTTAATTAAATTTTTTTGTGCTGTGGGATGAACAAAAATCGCAATTCTTTCTTTTTTTTTCACGGCGTACACCATGTGGGTTAATTAACATGACATATTTATACAGTAGGTTGTTATGTATGCGGTGATACCAAAGATATGTACTTTATTTATTTTGGATTTTTTTCACTTTTCCCCATAGAGGATTTGTATCAGTGATCTTTAGATCACTAATACAATTAGAGATCAGTACAGAGCAGAAATGCTCTATATTGGTCTCCATGGCGACTGTCAATCACCATTCCCGCCATTGCCCACAAAGCCCTGCGGGCATGGTGACGTCACAGACAGCCTGGAAGTGTTTATTACATCCCAGCAGAGCTCACTCCTCCTGTCTGTACCTAACTTTTACGATCATTTGCGGGAACACACTTACTGCTAGGTTGTATGGGTACATCCTATGTAGGGAATGGGTTAAAGACTATACCTGTCTTATCTGTACTAAGCGAAAACAAATTTACATTCTAATTCATAAACTCTTTACTTACTAGTGGAAAAGAAAAAAGCATAATCCCCCCCCCCCCCCCAAATTTTTTGTTTTCATTAAGTTAGTTTGTTGACACATTTCTTTCATTTTCAAAGATGAAAACTGAGGTGCACTCTACAAATGTATTATGTGGCACCAGAAATTTCATATTGAATATTTCATAGGATATAAATGTCATATTAATGTCCGGTTCATTCATTTTACCCTTACAGATCCAGACGTCAGATCATATAAGCTACATGAATTCAATATTTATAGTCTTGCAAATATCAATGTCAAGTACAGCAATTTGACTTGATTCAGCAATTTTGTCCTATTGACAGCTCTTGTGATGATGATATATATATATTTTTTTTAATGTTAAGGCAAGCCAAACAGCACAAAGCTCAGACAGAGAGAGCATGTTTAATGTGGGACAGGAGTATTTTGGTAAACGGCATTGGCAGAAAAAACAAGCGGTGGAGCCAAAGCAATGAGGGTAGTTATGAGACAGCCTTATCAGATATTAGAGGTATTGTTTTTGGACCTCTTTTCCACATGAGTTTATGATGTTTGGAAATAATTTATTTATGCTATTACAGCTGCGACAAACATAACCTTACTTAAATATAACTTTTATTAAATAATACATAAAATGATTACTTGTTAATACTGTATAGAACACCAACCACAACCTGCAAAAGGGAATACAGGGCAATAATGAACACAACCCGACCAAACCTACAAGGCATCCAGTAAGTGCTAAGTATGTATGTATGTATGTATGTGCTAAAAAAAATATATATAAAACTCGTATGCACAAAAATGTGAATAGGAAAAATGCCTTGTGGATCTAGGCTTATAAAGTATCTCACAAAAGAGAGTACACCCCTCGCATTTTTATAAATATTGTATTATATCTTTTCATGGGACAACAATGAAAATTTGACACTTTGTTACAACATAAAGTAGTCAGTGTACAGCTTGTATAACACTGTAAATTAGGTGTGCACTCAAAATAACTCCACACACAGCCATCAATGTCTAAACCATTGGCAACAAAAGTGAGTACACCTCTAGGTGAAAATGGACAAATTGTGCCCAATTTCCATCCATGGTGTTATGTGACTCATTAGTGTTACAGGTTCTTAGGTGTGAAAGGGGGCAGGCGTGTTTAATTTGGTGTTATGGCGCTCTCACTCTATCATACTGGTGACTGGAAGTTCAACATGGCACCTCATGGCAAATAACTGCCTAAGGATCTGAAAAAAGAATTGTTGCTCTATATAAAGATGTCTTTGGCTCTAAGAAGATTGCAAACACCCTGAAACTGAGCTACAGCATGGTGAACAAGACCATACAACAGTATAACATGACAAGTTCCACTCAGAACAGACCACGCTATGGTCGACCAAAGAAGTTGAGTGCACATGCTGCCAGCATTGATGCAGAGGTTAAAGGGGTTGGGGGTCTTGTGGTCTGATGAGACCAAGATAAACTTATTGATTCAGATGGTGTCAAGTGTATGTGGCAGCAACCAGATGAGGAGTACAAAGACAAGTGTATCTTGCATACAGGCAAGCATGGTGGTGGGAGTGTCATGGTGTGGGGCTGCATGAGTACTGCTGGCTGTGGGGAACTACAGTTCATTCAGGGAATCATGAATGCCAACATGTACTGTGACCTACTGAAGCAGAACATAATCCCCTCCCTTCAGAAACTGGCCACAGGGCAGTATTCAGACATGTTAATGACCACAAACACACCAATTTGTCCATTTTCACCAAATGCCAGCATGCCTTTTGTGCCAGCGGTTTAGACATTGATAGCTGTGTGTTATTTGATGGGACCCCAAATTTACACTGTTACTAGCTGTACATTGACTACTTTACATTGTATCAAAGTGTCATATTTTCAGTGTTGTCCTATGAAAAGATAGAATACAATATTCACAAAAATGTGAGGGGTGTACTCTTTTTGAGAGATACTGAATATATACACACATATACAAAATATAGATTTCCATCTAAACTTGATAGAATCAAATCATAATTCCTATTTTACTCACAGTTGGTGAGACATGCATCTCCTTCATCCAAAAATATTGTTTATTGCGAATCTTGACTTTACCTGTGGAATAAATAAGGCACATGCCACTGCTGGTGCGGTCGCAGCATATAACCAGCTATATAAGGCTGTGGCTCCCTCTCTCACCATCCAATTACCCCTCCCTCCCCCAAATGTTGAGACCGCCACATGCCCTTGCCTGATCAGCACGTTCTTCTAAAGCGTAGTGGGGCCCCCGGTCTGCCCCATTCACTTTCATTATCCCTGCCACGTATATGCCGGAAAGAAGCGACATGTCACTTCTTTCTGCCGGCGTTAAATACACGGCGGGGAAGACAGCAGGTGATCATAAGAGAGCTAGGATTACCATAATTACAGGACGTATATTTCGGGGCGCGTTGCAGTGCAATTATGCCCCGAAATATGTCTTGAAAGATGCCATGTAAACATACCCTATTTATCCTGCACGTTAAAAGTACAAAAAACAGTGTGTGTTTTTGGTCATCCCACCTTCCATAAAATGGAATAAAAAGTCATCAAAAAGCCGCTTACACTTCAAATTGGTACCAATAAAAACTAGACCCTGCCCTGTCAAAAAATGAGTCATCATACAGCTCCAATATAAAAATAAAAAAACATTATTGGTCTCAAAAATGGCAATGCAAGGCAATTTTTGATAAAGTTTATTTTTTAGTGGTAAATTTAAAAAAGCAAATAAAAAAATAAAAAATTTGGGGTACATGGAATGGTCCCCCTTTTTTAACGGAGCACTTAGAGCGGGGGGCGCTCCCACATCCCCCACCGGATTCCTTTGGCCTTAAACCCAGAAGCAGTGTGCGGGGTGGGTATCCCTCCCCAAAGTCTGAATTTGAGAATAAAGCTCTACTGTGTAAGTCCTTCAAGAAGCGGACTTACCCTTCTAGTGCTGAAAATCTATGGGAGCAAAACCTTTTTTCCTCGAATTCCGAAGCAAAGTTACGTTTTATTTTTGTTTTGCATTTTTCGAAGATAAGCGTTTTTTTGTTTACGTTCTTTTTAAAAAAAACCCTGTTTAATTTACAATCCGGGTGCTTGGTCCCTGTGACGGAGCTAACCCCCCACAAGATATATATATATTGTATGGTGTGAGATGCATATCAACTCATAAGACTAGAAAGCACTAAGGCATACCGGGAAAAAAAAAAAAAAATAAAAATAAAATTTTTTTTAAAAAAAAAAGCTGCCGCTCACTCTGGACCCCCATGGGGGCCCGCCCGGGGTTTTCCCCCCCCATTGGATCGCCATCCTTTTAGAACATTTTGGGCCCAATCAAACTAGCTTCTCTAATCTTCAGACCATTTATTTAGGCACACGTGCTGAAAACAAACACAAAAAAAAAATCCTTGGCCCGCTGCCACTAATTTATACACAGGCCCCCTCGTCTAAGTCTGTGTCAATCACACGCCCCTCCAAAAACAAACAGTGTCCTGTTGTCTGGCTTTCTGTACCACGGGGCCAGAGCTCTCTTCCGCTCATTCTACCGCTACCATAATTTCAGAGTATAACACCCCGATCCAATATAGGTGGCTTTTTCCCCCGGCCCATTCCCCGGGTGGCGCTCTGCGGGGGTCTCCGGCCAAACCCCTAGTGGCGGGATCATGCGACTCCCCCACAGTCACCCTGCACTCCCCCCCCCCCCCCCTCTGATAAAGTCCTGGCTCCCTCCGGGTCAAACCCCTTTTTTGGGGCAACCTCCCCCCTATATCCGCAGGGGCAAGATTTTTTGGTCACATACCTACGGTGCTTCATCCATGCATTTCACCCTACAACGGCAACAGACTGATCATACCATTTTTACAGTGCAAAAAACCCATGCACGCTCTGCAAAAGTGTCATCACCCACACCGCTGCGATTTTCCCGGGGTTATTACTGACAACCCCATTACCCGCTATCAACCTTGTAGGTTCTTCACCACAGACATTTTGGATGGTGCCCACGGGAAAATTTTTTCCCCTATTTTGGCCCTAGCATAACCCGGGGGCCCCGGTTGGTCCACCAACCGCACTAGTGTCCCAGAAATTTTAATGACACACCCTTCGGGGTCGCTACATCATGCCCCGGGGGCCACCTGACCCAAAAAAACCTGCTACCCCCCTTTGTCTCGGGATCAGCAGGGCCCAAACATCTCTTCACACCCGCCTCTGTCCCACTGACCATCCCCCGGGTTTCTCTTAGGGTCAGATACCGCCAAAAATTTTCTCTGGACCCTGAAGCCGCCCTTGCTCCCGGGCTTTACCGGGTTTTCTACCTGGGGAAATCGGTCTACCTCACTGACCACCTCACGATGATACCTCCCATGCAGTAGGACCGTCTTGGCACCATATGCCTCTGTGACCCCCTTAACCTTTGGGGTTTAACAATAACATAAACATAAAACAGTTGCAACATCAAGGGGGAACCCCGCAGATTTTCCTCACCCTTTTCCAGGTAGTTTCTGAGTTTAAGGACCCGCTCGTCCCCCATACCCCGACTCGCCACAGAAGGAAATCACTTTACGGCTGTTTTCCCCCTTTTTTATGCACTACCTTGCTTGAATACAGGGTCACTGGGAGACACGATCAAACAACCCCACCAGGTATCTGACCTGGGTGCCCATCTCAGCAACTTCCGTTTTTTCTACAGGGGGCCCCCTAACCCTGCACATTCTGCCCACAAGCCTCCTCACAAACATAGCATTCTAATAATACCAGTCCCATTGGGCAAACCTGTAGACAATTGCTCCCCACCCTGACATTACCTAACTTACCATGTCAGAGGGGCACCCTCTCCTGTCACACTTCTCACTGGGACTTTTTAGCAGCAATACTCGGCATCAATGGGGGGAGATGTTTTTTCACCTCCCCTTAATCATCTCTAAGGGGAAAAACCCCCAGCTTCTCCTGGGATACCCCTTCTTGCTCAAAACAAATTCACCAATGAGCTTTGGCAAGGGAGACCAATTAAAACATGGGGCATCAGTCATAACCGCCCGGCTATTACCTTTTTAGTTCTCCCCCCATCACCCCTCTGGCCCGTGTCACATTAGCAACTCAGTCACCTTTTTTCCCCCCAAAGTTCATGGACATCTTGCTCAAATGGGATCCATCTCTGTTCCCCCAAACCACAGGAAATAAACCCTGAGATACTTTAATATTTTCTCCATCACCTGTAAGGGAAAATTTTACAGCTCCCAGAACCAGCACTTCATTCCTACTGGGGGTTTAAACCTGCTTCCCTCCCCATCCCTGCAAAATTTTTGAACCCCCGGCAAAAAAGCTACCCGGGAATACAGCAACCATTGGAGCCCTTCAATCCAAGAACTAAGGTCTCGCTGACCTCTCTTTTCACCCCCTAGAGTTCACCTTTGGATCTCCATCACAAAACACTGCTCAGGGCCACACAAATCTGTCTCAGCACACGTTTTTAATTTTTAAAAGTATCTTCATCACCTCTGAGGGCTCTTCCCGCAGCACCCCCCAAAAACGTGGGTATCAATCCCTGGCACGGGATTACCTGCAACTTTCAAGCTACTATCAGGTAAAACCAAGTGCCTAGGAACTGGCAAACACACTCACTGCTGGACTCCAACACTACAACACAGCTTAGTGCACGACACCATACTTTACAAAGGGTTTCAGGGACACCTTGTTGCTATGGACAATCTCCTTTCCAAAACCCGAGCCTGCAGGGTTTTAAAACCGCTCCAGTTATCAGCCCACAGAACACATTTTCCAGGGCTCACCCGTAACTATACTCGAGGGGGGACACGGGGGCTAAACCCCCCCTATTTTTTTGTCTCATCTCTATAACACCTTCTTTAAAATATCCTGGTTCTCAACATTAATGCAGTTAAGCAGGTTTTTTTTTGACAAGTCCACAGCAACATATCAAGTCCACCCAACTTTGTAACCCAGGGTTTTAAAATCCCACTGCCACAGATCTTTCCCCCCTTCCAGGCTGCACAGGACAAACGTTTAAAAAACCCCTCCTGGTTACTGGCAAAAAATCAAACCCCAAATTTTTAGGACTTTTATATGCAATCATCAGGGCCCGTCCCTTTCCGCAGTGGCCCCACACCTCAGGGGCCCCCCAAATAACAAACTTTGGGCCTTCGCCCCCCCCACAACTGCCAAAATATGGGAACATTGCCGGAAATATCCCCGGGCTCCTCCACACCCAAGCCCCTGACGGGGCAGTCCCCAAAAAAGAAAATAAGGGAACATCTTACCCGTCTCTGTCGGTCTTTAGGGTATAATGTCCCTTTTTCACTCTGGGGGTCCTCTGACACATCAAAAACGACCCAGTAGTTTGGGTACCACCCACTTTCAACTAGGGTTTTCTGGGGCTACCCCCTGACCATTGGGTTTCCCGGCAACGCAGCAAAAGCAGGGCCCGCCGAAATTCGGTCCCCTCCATACATGGACTCCTTCTGTGTTGGAACCAGGGCCCCTGGCCACGGGGGCATCCCTCCAGCCGCATCAAGTTGGGTTTCCCTTGCAACGAGCATCCCCTGCACCTCAGCATTTCCCCTGGTTTTGGGTTAAACCCCCGTTGGGGGAGGAACACTGGCTTGCCTGTTTCTTTTAAGGCCGCCCTTGGGCTTTTAGCACCAGCCTTTTCCCCCCCAACCCCCCCAGGGGGTGTGATGCCTTTCTCTCTTGTATGGCCTCCCATATGACCTTATACTGCGGCACGTCCGAGCTTCTTGGAAAGGACTGGGACTTTGCCATATCCCTTTCATTTGGGAATTGTCCGCCGGAAAACTTAATAAGCAAGAGATATCCTTAGGGGCAATACAGTCACTTTTTGGGTGGTCCCCTGTCCTTTCCACGGGGCCCTCTCCTGCCCCCGAGCAGGGTCTTTTCCAACAAAAGGGGCTTCGGGGGTGTCCACTTTAAAAAAATCTTTGCTCAACAGAGCTAATTTTAGGAGTCCCATTAAACTGTACCAGCCTATTTAACTCAGCATTTTTCTGCCAAATTTTGTCACATGTCAGCTAATGCCCAACTTTTTGTATGCGGGGCCCAAACTTTTCCCCCGAAAACCTCAACCACATGTTAGCTGCCGCTCGCTTAGGGGCGCCACCTGGCCCTCCCGGGGGTTTTCTCACTTGGGGTCACCGCCTTGAAATGTATTGGCACATCGACACTAGGCTTCTCTTAATGGCTTCAGACCACTTTATTTAGGCACACAGTGTACATGAAAACAAACACATAAAAATAAATCCTTGGCTGTCTGGCCACTAACTTATACACAGAGTCCCTCTCTGTCTAGAGGTCTGTGCCTATCGCACAGCCCCTCCAAAAACAAACAGTGCTCACTGTGTGTCCGCTTTCCTGTACCACTGGGGCCAGAGCTCCAGAGTTTGGGTCCAATATCCGACTGGAGCCCAGTGACCTGGAATGGGGGACAGCCACCCCCCCAAACCTATAGCTGTCCCAAAAAAGCCACCCCATACCTAGCTGCCCTAGCAGCTAATTCAGCCGCTACCATAAGTGTCAGTATATAACACTCCTGACCCAATATAGGGGCTTTTTCCCCACCGAAGCCCAGTTCCTCGTGGCGCACTGCAGAGGGTCCCCCGGCCATAGACCCCTAAATGGGAGGATCAAGCACTACCAGCAGTCGCCCTGTCACAAGATATATATATATAATAATATATATATATAAATATATATATATAAAATATATATATATATAATATATAAATATATTATATTTTATAAAAATAAAAATATATATATAGAATATATAGATATATATATAATAAAAATATAATATATATATATATATTATATATATATATATATATATAGATAAAATCTATAATATATATATTTTATATATATATATATATATATAAAAATATATTATTATCTATCTCTATAAAAATATATATATCTATATAGTTGATATAAGTTGCCCGACTGTGGGCCCGTGGACCGAGGTCTGGGGCCAAATTTCACGTGCCAAATTTTCTAAGTGGCAATTTAGAAGTGGCAATCCCAAATTATCCCAGAATTAAGCATGAAGTGAGCAGAAGGGAGAAGGGACTCTCGCCTTTTTGTAAGTTGCTACACTTCTTACTTGCATACTCCTTATTTACCATGCTTGCTATTACTATCTACCTTGCAGCCATCTGCCTCCTATCTTACCCCCCTATCTTGCCCTCAGACAAGTTATCCACATAAGCTCCTCTCTCCTTCCCTCACCTATGTACTCATCCCACACGCTATTTTTCCCTCTTCAACCACCCCAAACCTCCAGCTCACATATTACTGCACAAACGCCGCTCATATTCATACTGA
>JAODAL010045256.1:0-32105 GCA_025379985.1 Phyllomedusa bahiana | reverse complement strand
TATACAATGTCCAGTTCAACTAAAATGGTGGTTCAAAGACTCCTTTTTGTGGCACTTTTTAATCTGTGGATCAGACAGGTTTAATGGTCATTCTGGGGTACAGGACAGATATAGCAATGCCCATTTCACTAAATGGGGGGTTGAAAGACTCCTTTTTCCGGCACTTTTTGAATCTGGGTGGCACGCAGGTTTGGGGCTCATGCTGGGTTCCAGGACAGGGATATTTAATGTCCAGTTCACGTTAAATGATGGTTCAAATCATACTGCCTTCTGGCACTTTTTAATTTGTGGGTGATGCAGGTTTAAGGGTCAGGCTGTGGACAAGAGAGGATAGTGAATGGTGTGTGATTTTTTTTTCTGTGACTTTTATAACCTAAGAGTGTTGCCTAAGATGTAGCACGTATCCATTTGACTGTTGTGGTTTTTAATTCCAGCTTCTCCAGCCCTGTTTGGGTGTAATAATGAAGGTGTTGTTCCTCTCCCACAGACATTAAGGGTCATCGGCGATAATCTATTATCGACTATCGGAAATCGTCTTGATAATTGCCGATATCGACTATCGACCCGATAATGATAGTCAACGTAATCACTCATCACTAATCACCATCATAACGCTACCAAACAAATCCCACTATACCCAGTCCAACATTACCAATAACATTACTACATATGGTCCTGATTATACTGCCAGAACACGACCACAAATTACCACCACTTAGTGACTAAATAATACCCCTACACTATTACTGAATAAAGATCAATATTACTGCCATATAGTGGTATATACCAGTGTACACAGGTGCTGTGCAAACTATATGTTACCTCCATACAGTGACAATATAGTGGTAGATAGGTGTAAACAGGCTCGGCAGACATATAAATGATTACAGTGCAGTTACATCTTGTGACTCACAGATGACGTTTCTCTACTGAGTCATAGACTTTCCCTTTAGTTCTGCATCCGGTCCAGACTTCCATGCTGACTTCTCCCGGCCACCACTTGTCCCTGCAGATTTAGACACAAATATCTTAGAATCCTCATTTTCCCATCACCTCACTCCCTGCCCTCAAACTCTGTACAAACATCTCAGGGGTGGGAGGGTGGGTAAAGGCCATAGATTAGATTTCAAGTCTCCTAGAGGAAAGAGGAGGAACCGAGTATTCACCCCCTGGAGATTGTGTTACAGCTATGGCCTTTACCCCTCTGAATCATATAAGCAGATAGACCCCCATTAGATAGGTTGGTAGGCCCAAGGTCGGTAGGTTAGAAGGCAGTAAATAGGCCCCAGGTAGGTGGATCCTAGGTAGGTAGTCAGTAGTTAGGCAGGTCTCAATTAGGTAGGTAGGCTACAGGTAGGTAGATTGGCACTAGGTAGGCAGTATTTAGGCCCCAGGTAGGTAGGTATGTAGGTAGCTAGGCTATAGGTGGGGCCCATAGGAAGACAGGAATGTAAATAGGCTATAGGGGGTCCCAAATGGGCAGGCAGGCTTTAGGTAGGCTATAGGGGGGATATAGGTAGGCATGTAGGGTTTAGGTAGCTATAGGGGGCTAAATAGGTAGACTGTCAGGATTTAGTTAGCTATAGGGAGCCATACAGGTAGACAGGGGTTAGGTGGCTATAGGGACCATATAGGCTTTAGGGGGGCTATAGGGGCTATATAGGCAGGCTTAGGGGAGGCTATATAGGCTGGCTTTGGGGGTCTATATAGGCAGGCTTTGGTGGGCTATATAGGCAGGCTTTAGGGGGGCTATAGAGGCAGGCAGGCTTTAGGGGTGCTATAGGGCTATATAGGCAGGGTTAGGGGAGGCTATATTGGCAGGCTTGGGTGGTATACAGGCAGCTTTAGGGGGGCTATATAGGCAGGCTTTAGGGGAGCGTTACATCCGCTTTTTAGATCTGTCTCTGGGACCGTCAGGACGGACCCAGAGACGGATCTAAACAATTAGCAGTGAGATTATCACTGCGGGCAATGAGGAACATGCAGCGGAATTCACATGAGAGATCGCCGCTGCGTGTTTCCCTCCTGCCTGTTGGCTCCGTCTTTGAAAGAATTGCATGTGAACAAGCCCTTATTTTCACTGCCGGCGGGCACAGGAGTGGCTTTACCAGGGTAGCAGACGTGGTGGCAGCTACCCCGGTAGTTACGTCCCTGCTAAAAAGCTATTTCACGTAAAACCCCCTCAAAAGACAAGGGGACATTCCCTTTGGCTAGAGAAAAAAGGATTTAATCTCCAGAGGAGAAAAGCCTTCTTAACCATGAGACTGTGAATCTGTGGAATAGCTTGCCTAAGGAGCTGGTAACAGCAAGAACAGTTGAAGGTTTTAAGAAAGGCTTAGATAACTACTTGCTACTAAATATTAACCCCTTCCCCAATATTGGACATACCTGTACGTCCTAGCGGGAAGTGACTTCCCACAAATGGATGTACAGAAACGTCCTGGACATTGTGCAGGCTCTCATGCAGGACCCGCATGATCACAAAATGGGATCAGCAATTAACCCATTACCTGCTGTGATCAACTACAATCGCAACAGCTAAGAGAAAGACAAAAGGAGGGAGATCCATCTGGCCCCATCAGAGCACCCGTGGCATTATCGCAGGCTTCAATGGCTTCCCTGACAGCCCGGAAACCTAATAAAGGCTTCCGGGCTGTTTGTGACATCACTATGCCCGGCTGTGCCTAGTGATTGACAGGTGCTATGGAGAGCTGTACACAGCAGTACTGCTACAGATCCCTGATACATGTCCCTATGGGGGAATCAAAAAAAAAAAAGGAAAAAAAAGGAATTGGATTTTCATTCATCCCATAACACTTGAAATGGAATAAAGGGCAATCAAAAACTCAGACAAACGCCATAGTGGCACCCTTAGACTCCTCTGTATATGAAAAATAACAAACATTAAAAAAATGTTATGCCTATGCCTATCAGAAGTTAGTGATGCATAAATATTGCTTTACACAATAATAACATTTATTTTTTACACCACTCTAACATAAAAAAACTATATAAATTGGGACGCCATAATCATATCAACCCACAGAATAAAACTAACTTGTCATATATACTGTACCTTGAGCGCTGTTGAAAATAAAAACCAAAAACACTACTAGGGTTGCAGTATTTTCTTCACCCTGTGTCACGTCAAGGGAGGTGTAGTGAGCCCTAACTGGAACCCAGCCCACTGTCCCTGCCTACTTGACGTGCTGCCCTAGGCGGCAGACGGCAACTGGGCGACAGTCCCTGCGCTGCTAAAGTGCTGGGGCCGTGAGAAGCAAGAATAGTCAAACGTCCAGGTCAATATAAAAATAGGAACGCCAAAGCCCAAAATAAAAACCCAGAGGAAAAAACGAAAACCCAACCCAAAGGTAAAAAAGGCCAAAGGGAAAGCAAAGCCCCAAAATCAGGAGACAAGCCGGAGTCAGAGAAAAAACCCGGGGTCGGGTTAAGGGTTAGAAAAACAAAAAAACCAAAGAAAAGAAACAAAAGGGTAGCCGGGAAAATCACAGGCGCTCATTAAAGCTTTCGGGGATTTTAAATGGGATTCCGGTTTTACCGCCCCCTGAAAGCTTTTGGAGGGCCTCCGGGGTTTCCCCCCCCATAATTGGCTGGGGTTTTACTCCCCCCGGGGTCAGGGGGGGGGGGCCCTTTTTTTGCAGCCTGTCTGCGTCTGAGCACAGCTTAGCCCTACATTTCCCCCCTTTTGGGGGGGGGCCCACGGGAAACCCTTCCCTGTTCTGGGTTTAACTCCCCCTCAATGCGAACTGGAGAAGGAGGCCTAGAGGGCAAAAGTCACAGGCTAAATATACCCCCTTACGAAGGGGCAAAAACGGACACATTATGAATACGGAGAAAAAAGGGTAATTTCCCCCGGGTAACCCACCGGGTTAACCCCCACCTGAACCACTAGGACGTTGGGTACAGGTGGGGGGCATAGTTCACCGGGAGGCGATTTTGGGGAAAACCCTTAGCCTTGGCATGCCTTCACAAGTTTCCGCATGGGCCCTAAAAGCATCAGATAGAGCATCAGCCTGCACCCCAGAAATTGCCCGCATGGAAAAGGGGGACATCTTCAACACACCTTGCCCCCCACCTGCAAATTTTCCCCGGGAATTCCAGTCAACACTGGTTTTTGTTTCAAACCCAGGGAGCCCCAACCCCAAACATCAGCGGGCCCCTCCATGACAAAATAGAATACATTTTTTCCAATTTTTTATGGATCCGACCACCTTCTAAGTTAGGGGTACAATATTGGATTGCGCCCCGAGCTAGTGGGGGGGGAGTCAATAGCCACTCCCCGCAGCGATTTCGAACGGCCCTAAAATGGTAGGCCCAACGTTTGGTAAAGAGCATCAAAAAAAAATTAAAAGCTGTTTCCGGGAATCCAAAAAACGCACTCCCAAAAACCCGGACAGCGCCCAAAGTAAAAAACTTAATGGGTTAAAAAAAAATTTTTTGATAAAATTTGGAAAAATTAACCTGCTCCCCTTAGGTGCCCTCCTGTGACCACCTGGGCCCGTTGGATTTTTTTCCGACCTGGTTTTTTCCGTTTGGAACATTCCCGAATTCTGTGTCCTCTTCCCCCACAGTAGAAGCAAAAACCCCGGGATGGCCGGTGCCTACGGTCACTACCCGCAGTGACAAAAAAAAGCCCCTACTTGCATGGGCCCTCTGGTTTTACGTTGGAAAAAAGGGGTTTAAAGGGGTGCCCCATGGTGTGGACCCGGGGGGGAAACCCTTTTCCCCGTCCCCCCCCTTTAAAACGTCTGTCCAAAACGACGGGCCAGTGCCAGGGCCCCTTCATTTTAAAGTACCAGGGGTGGGGGTTAAGCCCCCAATAAATCCTTCACATGGTGGGCAAATCCAAATTTTTAAACGGGATCTAGAGCTGGTCTTTTTCCACCCGGGACGGAACGCCCCAGCACGAAATTCGGAGCAAAACTCCTCCAAAAGTCTTCTCACCCCCCTCAAGGTGGTCGGGTGAGCCCTTCCCCCAAAATTTCCCCCTTTCGGGGGTAAATTAAAAAAGGTACCCCTAAAGGGGCAAAGAACCGCCCAAACAGAAGAAAAGTTCAGGTGAATCATGCGGTAACGAAAATGCCCACTCCGGGGGGACCCTGCAGTAAGGACAAAAACAATTCTCACCCTTTGTTCCATCATTCCCTGAGGTACAGTGGGCGGAGCCTATAAATACAGGAGACAACCCTCTTAAATGCACAAAGGCCCTCCTGTTACCTGCAAACCTGTCAGGCAACTGGATAGGGGGTTCCACAGAGGGGAAGGTTAATGCAGGGATCCTCTGACTTGGGGTAGCCTCCTAGTTGTTCTACCCTCAGCGCCAGATCCTGGACTAGCTGGGTTTAGCCCCTGCATCTGCTCTACCAGAGCTGTCATGGAGTGGCATAGTGGGGTTAGAGCAGTTAACGGTTTCGGCCTGTGATAATGTCAAGGGAGGTGCAGTGAGCCCTAACTGGACCCCAGCCCACTGTCTCTGCCTACTTGACGTGCTGCCCTAGGCGGCAGACGGCACTGGGCGACAGTCCCTGCGCTGCTAAAGTGCTGGGGCCGTGAGAAGCAAGAATAGTCAAACAGTCCAGGTCAATATCAATAGGAACGCCAAAGCCACAAATCAGAACCAGAGGAATAAACGTAAACAAGCCGAGGTCAAAAGCCAAACAGAAGCAAAGCACAAACTCAGGAGACAAGCCGGAAGTCAGGAGAACAAGCCGAGGTCAGGTATACTGGTTAGCAAAACAACAAAACAAAGAACAAGAAACACAAGGTAGCCAGGAATATCACAGGCGCAGCAGTCAGCTTTCAGGGAGTTTAAATGGGATTCCTGGATACCGCCCCTGCAGCTGATTGGAGCGGCCTCCGTGTCCTCCCATTGACTGGTGCACTCGCCCCCTGTCAGGAGTAGCTGGGCGTCTGTCACTCACAGAGCTGTCAGCAGCAAGTGTATCAGGGAGGGAGCGCACATCAGCTGTTGCAGCCTGTCTGCAGTCTGAGCACAGCTTAGCCCTGACACCCTGCCTTCCAAAAAATGGATTTAAAAACCCAAATCACTGTCTCCCCAAAAATGATACCAAGACAAATACCAGCTCATCCTGCAAAAACAAGCTGTTACACAGCTCCATACACAGAAAAAAAAAAAAAAGTTATGGCTCTCAGACTATGGCAACGCAAAAACATGTATTCCCTTTTGAAAAAGGGAGATTTTATTGTGTAAAAGCAGTAAAACATAAAAAAAATACACAAATTGAGCATCACTGTAATCGTATCGACCTGCTGAGTAAAGCTAGCATGTCATCTATACAGCACGGTAACCAGTGTAAAAAAAAAAACAAAAAAAAAACACTACCGGCATTGCTGTAATTTGTTCAAACAACGCACAAAAGCTTTGATAAAGAGATAAAAGCGTCATATAAACCCCAAAATGGTACCACACGCCACAAGGTTCAAACAATAACTGGGCTAGACCAACCCTTAGATACAACGGCTAGTGACTCTTACTAAATAAATCAAAAAACTACCCCATAGACATCACTTAGCAGCTAGATACATAAAATATACCTTTTATTTCAGAAACCCTAACCTAACCAACAGACACGTAGGGTCCTCGCCCCAATAAGGGCGCCCCTACCCTAGCCTTACTATCAATCTCTACAATTCCCTACTATCAAAATACCATAGATAATAACAATGACTCCAATGTATCCTAAAAATATGTCACCTATATAGTATTTAGATAACAACCAATAAATAATTAAATACACAAATACGTGTATAGTTTATCGCAATATAAACTATGGGTACCCATTCCGTCATCTGGGACACATGGGACCTATATCAGATATCTTGGACATGCGAGTATTGGATATCTTTTTATAGTTTATATTGCTATGTATCATTCTCTGTATTGATGTACGTGGATTTAACTTTGTTATACCATTTGCCCTGATGAACTCTTACATTAGATAGGGGGAAACGTGTCGGTTTAGGGTATGAGACTATACTAAGGATGGGGATTATGTATCAAAAAACCCTTTTCCACGTATTTGTGTATTTAATTATTTGTTGGTTGTTATCTAAATACTATATAGGTGACATATTTTTAGGATATATTGGAGTAATTGTTATTATCTATGGTATTTTGATAGTAGGGAATTGTAGGGATTGATAGTAAGGGATAGGTTCCGGGTAGGGGCGCCCTTATTGGGGTGAGGACCCTACGTGTCTTCTGGTTAGGTTAGGGTTTCTTTAGTTGTTTTGAGGGTCTTAGTAGGGTAAGTATAGGTTTTATGTTTATTTGAAATAAAAGGTATATTTTATGTATCTGGCTGCTAAGTGATGTCTATGGGGTAGTTTTTTGATCCATAATGGTACCACCAATAAAAATGTCAACAAGCCTTTAATCAGCCCCAAAAAAACAAAAAGTTGTTGTTTGTCAGACTATGACGACATAAAAAGGCAATTTTTTACAAACATAACCTTTATAACATTTATCATTGTGATTATATTTAACCCACATAGTTAAGTTATCCTGTCATTCATACTGCTGCAAAAATGAAGCCCAAAAAACAATGGTCAAACTGCATTTTCATGGCCCAGTGGTGAAAAAAAAACTATGGAAAATGCACAATACACCCCTAGATGATTTGTAAATGCAACATTGCACCCACCAAAGTCTGCATTCCCAAAAGCAAAATAACGCTCCCTCCCTTGTACACCCGGCCAAGCGCTCAAACAGCACTTTGGTGGAAAATTTTTTTTTTCATTTTCACACCCTAAAAAACACTTATGGGGTCAATACATTCACAATACCCCTGGATATATTCCTTAAGGGATGTAATTTCCAATATATATTTTTTTTTAGTGGTGTTTATTAAGTTTTAGCACCTTAGGGTGTCCACAAACCTGAAATGGCGCCTAAACAAAATTGTAATGAAAATGATACCCCTAAGTCCAGTAGGTACTCTTCCTATTCCGAGACTTGTGGTTGAGCCAAATAGTGCGCTAAGCCACATACGAGATATCTCTAAAAATGACAAAATTGGAGGAATCGATATTGAGTTACATTTCCCTGGTCACATTTACCATGTTCCAGTGAATAATGGCTAAAAATTGAAAATATTAAAAAAAGTGAAATTTTTAAATTTCATATCCACTTTGCCTTAATTTCTGTGAAACACCTAAATAAGCTTCCTAAATGTTGTTTTTAAAACTTTAAAAGATGTAGTTTCTTAGTCCCTAAAAAAATCTATGTTGCAAATTTCTTGAAAATGTGAAAAATTACTACTAAATTTCTAAGCCTCCTAATGTCATAAAAAATAAATAGAGGGTTTAAGAAATTATGTCAATCTACAGTGGACATATAGTAGATGCTAGTTATAATCCGTCTTATACGCAGAAATTTTGGAACTTTGAAAATGACAAATGTTTCAAAATTTTTATGATATTTTGATATTTTCACAAATAAAAATGGACTGTATGGACCAAAAACGTATTACTAACTTAAAGCACAGTGTATTACAAGAAAACATTCTCTGAATCACATGGATAAAAGGGTCAAAAAGTTATTCTCACATAAAGTGATACATGTCAGATTTCAAAAATTGGACAATGTCAGGGAGGTCAAAACAGACTGTGGCAGAAAGGGATTAATACTTATGTAGCTGTATAAAACGTCTAGATCCAGTCTAATGGCAATTTTGGGAGCAGAAATTAAAGGTGTTTTCTCGCTACAAAGATTTTATCTGTAATAATGGGGATAGTAAAAATAAGCAATATTGCAATTGGTTTGCATTACTAAATCATTTAGTATAGCAGCCATGAGCTAATCTGTGTCTCAAGCTATTTCTGCATCAAGTGGTCGGGCCACGCCCCCTGTACTGTGATTTTGTTGCCTGCGGTCTCTTCCCTATAAGCTGTGTAAAATGAAAGTGAAAATTGCTGCTGTCTGTGTTCTCATTGTCTTTCACTGCACCCTGAGCTACGTAATGATCTCTATTTTTTTTCTCCAGCAATAAACTAAATCTTAATTGATAAAAAGGTAAGATTACAATCAGGTAGAACATGGGAAACAAAAAGAACCATATAACAGGCCATATGACATAGGTACTACAGGTTGGATCAGGTAGAACATCAGACATGCATATAGGAGTAAACACAAGAATCATGCACACTGAAATATCACTAACGGTCAAGTATATGAACCTTAATGGCTGCATGAGCTCCTCTATGTCCCTTCTTCCAGTGATAGCTGTATGTGAAGGATCTGGGCAATTAGTGAGTCTCCAGATGCTAGATTCACTCACCCACCATATAACCCAGCCTTATACAAAGATAGTATTTCACAGTTCTGTAGACCTCATGCAATGCGCAGTTCTCATGCCTGGAGAGCTGCCACCTACACAAGCTCCTTGTAACCAGAACACTTGTATTGGTGTAAGCAGTTCTACATACAGCCTGAACTGACAAAACAAATGTGAGAAATGCACTCTGTTCCCCCTGTGTTATCAGGCAGGAGGTACAGGGGGAACAGAGTGCATTTCTCACATTTGTTTAATAATTTCAGGCTGTATGTATAACTGTTTACACCAATGCAGGTATTCTGGTTACAAGGCGCTTGTGGAGATAGGTGACAGCTCTCCAGGCATGAGAACTGACCAATGCAGGATGTCTGCACAGCTGTGACATCCACTCCCCACACAGAATGATGACGACAACTCAGGAGGGAGCAGGGGCAGGGAGGGAGGTAACAGCTCTGCAGACATGAGAACTGACTACTGCTGGAGGTCTGCAGAGCTGTGACATCCTCTCCCTTCCACTGCTCACACAGAATGATTATGTCACCAGTCTACAGTGAGGGAAGACATGCCTATTGAGAGGAGATACACACCCCTGGATTTGAAGCTGCAAGAAAGAGAGAAAGCTTAAGATGCTCACAAAAGCCTGTAATGAGAAAACCCCATTAATATTGGTTCCTGCTTTATGGGATCCGAGTCTTCATCAGTAGGGGAAACAAAGCTTAAAAATTCCCTATCCCCCTCCCTTCAAACACATCCTTTCCCACCCTTGGTTGAACTTGATGGACAGATGTCTTTTTTTCAACCATACTATGTAACTGTGATATTAAATAATACTCTTAGTACCCAAGGAAAAATGTAGGATACAGAAGCAAAATAAAGGGAATCTATGAGACCTAAAGACCTTAATGGGCTTAATGGGCTACAGGGGGTGCAAATACAATAAGCAAAAAGTTAAAGAGGACGCTCAAGAATGATTACATTATACTACATTATATACTATAAATGATCAATTAAGAAGAGTATGGTATGTAATAGAAAACTGAAATTTAAGACTGACATGATTAATTTCCTCAGGATTGAGGGCAATTACCTGTTTTATATGTTGTATATGGATAATTTTAGCAAACTATCTTTAGTTTACTATGTAGTATAAATGGCATTATTTTGATTCTGTTGGGTAGTCCAAGAATACACAAAATATAATTGTATATAGTATTTGTTATGTTTTAACTTACTTCCTCATCAAAATTGTGTAAATTAGTTGTACTGGCCTGATCTCTCTTTTTTTTTTGCCCCAGCAAGTAAATATTTATTGATAAAAAGGTAAGATTACAATCCGGTAGAACATGAGGAACAAAAAGAACCATATAACAGGCCAAATGACATAGGCATTACAGATTAGATCAGGTAGAACATCAAACATGCATATTGGAGTAAACACAAGAATCATGCACACTGAAATATCACTAACGGTCATAATAAGTATATGAACGTTTATGAGCTAAGCTAGAATACTTCGCAGAGTTATTAACCGGAAAAGTGTCTAGAGTTCATCCAGGGCAACCATCTGTGTTTGTCTTTAACTATCTCGTGAGGAGGCACAATAAGGCAGGTTTCAGAATTGTACTGGGAGTTAATTCTATTTATAACTTCAACAATAGAAGCGGTTATCGGTGATCTCCAATGTGTTGCCACTGTAAATCTAGCTGCAGTTAGGGTATGAAACAGAACCATCTGGAACTGATAGGGGACGTTATGGAAAGAAATGTCCAACAAAGTTAGGCAGATGTTAAATATAACCGCCGGTATAGAATATTTTGAAGCAACTTTTCTACTTCTTTCCCGAAAGGTTGTATGATTGGACAATCCCACCACATATGAATTAAGGATCTTCTATTACCGCATTGTCTCCAACAAAGGTGAGAGTAGCTAGGAGAAATGTGAGATAAATGGATTGGGGTAAGATACCAGCGAAGGTGGATTTTCCTAGCCAACTCCACATGGTTTGCACATTTAGAATGTTTGCCAATCACAGATGCAGAGACAAGCCAATCTGTTAAGGAATATGTACGTCCTAACTCTTGCTCCCATTTCACAGCATACTCCTTTTTCTGGGCAACTTCATCATCATAAAGAGATTGGTATGCTGCCGATAAAGGCTTGAGTTGTTTAGGGTTGGTCCAGAGTAAGCTATGGAATGAGGAAAAGACACAGGGCGGCGCCAGCTAAACACAGGATTGAACTGCATGTCTAATTTGAAGAAAGACAAAAAATTGATTCAGAGGGATTCTAAATTGCGAAGAAAGATCTTCAAATTATTTAAAGCAGTCCAATATAGATCGCCTATTGACTTAGTATAGATCGCCTATTGACTTAAAGGGGTTGTATCATTTCATTAAATGGTCTTCAGAATAGGGACATCGAAAACAAGCAACTTTGCAATTGGATGTCATTTGCAAAGCGGTCTTGTTTTCACAGGATCCCTTATCTTCGTTTTGTGTAAACACTGTTCCCCAGTGTCGGTCGGATCCCACCTCCTTGCATTTCATTGGCTGACGGCTCTACTAATTTACATTCTGTTCAGCCCCGGTCATATTCACGGGAGCGAGCATTCCTGCCCCTCTCACTCAGAATAAGGGGCCGGCAACAATTTCACACTGTACAGCTAGCAGTTCCTCAGTGACACTGCAGCTGCTTTTACAATCAGAAAACAGCAGAATTGTGCCTCGGTGCCATGTGTGAACATAGAAGGGAGACGGATCTGTGCTCTGGATTAGTTCATAGAAGACTGTATTCAACTGTAACAAACCTCCAGCTGTGAGAGGAGAAGAGATCAGTGCTCTGAGTTCATAGAAGGCTGTCTAGACTGAATGCAGGCCTGTGGTATGTAAACAGCTCTTACAAAATAAGACTGCATAGGGAGAGGACAGTGACATGTGGACTCAGAGAGGGGGAGGGGAACACACTGACTCGGGAGTGAGCATGAACAGTGAAGGGGGGGTGATGTTATCCCCCTTCAGTTAAGAAACACCCAGCTGGAAGGAGAAGAAATGCCCCTGGATTTCAGGAACTGAGAGAATCAAGCTTCAAGAAAACAGCCAAACTGATGAAGCGATACATTCCCTTTAATGCCAGCTTCAATCCAATGCATGATCAGTATATCTGGCGCCATCCTGTAAAGACTGTAGAGAGGGCATTTGGACCTGTTCACATGGATCTTATGACGTGTGACCATATATTTCCACCACACCTGTGCTGTGTGAGATAATTTTAACAGATTGAATGGTGTGTCCTTGTTTCCACATAGCCAGCAAATGGTCTTTGAAAGATCCTCTGGGGATGGTAGCATTTTCAATATCCAACCAATGTTGTGAGTCAAGGATATTCCAGAATAAGGACAAAGGTTCTAGAATAGAGGCTATATTATATTGAAAAAGATTAGGAACCAAGAAGTCTCCATTACAGCTTTTCTTATATAAATATTGTTTTTTAAGTCTGGGCTTTTTGGATCCCCAAATACATTTAAGTAGTTGATTATGAAGTTTGTACAACAAGGTTGTAGGAAATACAAAGGGCAGGGACCTCGAAATGTATAAAAATCTAGGGAGTATAATCATTTTCGTAAGATAAATACGGGCCAACCAGGATAGTGGATACTGGTTGAGTCTATTAACTTCTCCAGCTATAATGTCACCAATGTTGTTTATGTTATTTTCTATAGTGTCTGCTATGCAAGGGTAGATTCGAATTCCTAAATAAGTGACGAAGTCCGTGGACCATAAAAAATTTAAAGAGGGAAGTAGAGACTTGGGTGATAGCTGGCAATTTATGGGGAGAAGGATAGATTTCCCTATATTCAGTTTATAATATGAAATCCGAGAGTAACGATCTGATAGGTCCAAAAGCGCTGGTATAGATGTCTCGAGTTTCTTACACATGATCAGGACATCGTCTGCATATAGACTTACTTTGTGAGCTGTCTTGTTAATATGAATACCTTCTATATAGGGAGATCTCCAAATATGTTCAGCTAGTGGCTCTACACATAGGGCGGCATGTATGAACGGGCTTTTCACCTGTTTTTTGGCGTAACCTGCGCCTCCCCGCCCGAATCCGCTGTCGGACGCAGGGATGCGGTGTTAGGCGCAGCGTTTGCCACTTTCAGCTGCGCTCCGCATGAAGGGGCGTGCAATGGGCGCGGTGTGGGCGCGGTGTAGGCGTTCCGGGGCGGGACGCGCCGCGCTCAAAAACTCCGAGGCATGTACGATCGCGAGTCGGCAAAGTGCGGCGCATTGCAGCGCTCGGCAGCTCCGACAGGCAGACCTAGTTGATTCTTGTCTAAATGCTCCGGCGGAGGCGAAGTGAAGCGAGAACGGAACATGAGAGGAAACATATAGAAGATCGCAAAAGAGTATGATTCCAAAAAAATCGCCTTTATAAAGGCGTAAAACATTATCAGAAAAAGAGCTCAAACCTTCAAAAATAAAAAAAAAATAAATAAAATTACTTTCCAAAAGTCTAGAACGGCGCTACATCAAGAATTAGGATCTTGGAAATTGCCGGGAAATAGAGTAATTCAAATTCTGAAAGCGCTTCTCATTGGTCGGCATAAAACAGCCAATCAGAATAGGAGCGACAGTGAACCATTAAAACCTAGGGAGAATTATGGACCAATCAAATTCAAAGACGGGACAGTTCAAAATACTGTAAAAATGCAGAAAAGAGCTGATTGGTTGAGTTAGCTGGGGCTTGGCTATATCGGCCAATCAGGATAGGAGCGACAGGGACCCATTCTAACCTATGGAGAAGTTTTGACCAATCAAAATCAAAGGCGGGACAGTACAAAATACAGTAAAAATGCAGAAAAGAGCTGATTGGCTGAGCTAGCGGGGGCTTGGCTATCCTGGCCAATCAGAGCGCGAGCTACTTGTCCCATTGTAGTCTATGGAGAGATCGGGGCAATGAAATCTCGGCTCTCAGCGCCATGCGGCATGGAGTATGATAAAAAAAAATCATTTTTATTAAGTGTAAAATATAATCTGAAAAATAACTGAAACCTTCTATAAACATAAATCAATTAAATCCCGAACAACGCATTTGTCGCCGAGACCGGCGCTACATAAGGAATTGGGATATAGAGAATTGCCGGGAAATACAGTAATTCAAATTGTTTAAGCTCTTCTCATTGGTCAGCATAAACCAGCCAATCAGAATAGGAGCGACAGGGACCCATTCTAACCTATGGAGAAATATTGACCAATCATATTCAAAGGCGGGACAGTTCAAAATACAGTAAAAATGCAGAAAAGAGCTGATTGGTTGAGCTAGCGGGGGCTTGGCTATCCCGGCCAATCAGAGCGCGAGCTACTTTCTCATAGAGTTCTATGGGAAAAGAAATACAGAGCGAGCTCTGTTTGTGATTGGCTAAGTTAAAACATGCGCGGTTATTTGGACCAATGGGAGAGCGAGCGACGCTCTTATGGGTTTTCTAATGCCATCTGGAATAAAACTGTACATGGCTGAAATCAAATGATAAGACTACAGAAGTTGTACCGATGTGTATATAAAATGATAAATAATATGGGGGTAACGAAAAAAAAATATTAATTCCATAAAATCATGTTTATTTCTTTATTTTTGTTACACCCATACTATTGATCCTTGGCTAACGAAAATAAAGAAATAAACATGATTTTATTGAATCGGACGGCGAATATTAGGCGCAGCCCCGCACTGCACCTAAGTCCCCGCACTGCGCCCCACACACTGGCCAGGCGCGGCGGACTTTACATGCTATGTATGACCGCACTACCTCAGGCGGCGAATCATAGGTGCAGCGCCGCACTGCGCCTAAGTCCAGCACTGCGCCCCACACACTGGCGAGGTGCGGCGGACTTTACATGCTATGTATGAGCGCGCCCCAGCGCCGACATAAATCAGGCGCAAATTTCGCCGGATAACTGGCGAAAAGGTGCGCCCGACGTGGCGAGCTTCATACATGTCACCCATAGAGCGTAAATTAATGGTGATAGGGGGAAACCCTGTCTAGTGCTGTTGGAAATTTTTAACGTTTCTGATAAAAATCCTGAGGCATACACCTTAGCTGACGGACGTGAGTATAAAGACATAATTGCAGATAGAATGGGGCCGTTAAAACCAAATTTAAGTAAGACCTGTTGCATATATGTCCAATTAATCCTATCGAGGGCCTTCTCCCCGTATAAAGATAGGAGGGAGAAAGGCTCTTTACATGTATGTGCTATTTGTAGCACATACCGGACTCGACGAATGCTATCCCTGGCCTGCCTCCCCTTAACAAAGGAAGTACATCATTAAGTCTGTTGGCAAAAATTTTTGAGTAAATTTTTGTGTCCGAATTTAGTAATGAGATGGGCCTATAGTTTCCTACTTGATCTAGGGGTTTACCGGGCTTGGGTATGGTAGAGATGTTGGCATATAACATCTCTTCCGGAGGGTGGCCTTTTACAGAGAAAGTATTAAAAAGCCTTGATAGGTTCAGGGCTAGAGTGCCTGCAAACAGCTTAAAGTATTCATTGCTGAGTCCATCCGTACCTGGGGCTTTGTTACATTAAAGCTGACGGATGGGCCTCTCTAATTCCTGAACTGTTATTGGCTCATTTAAAGAGTCAAGTTGCTCCTGGGAAAGAGAAGGTAATGAGACTTCTCTTAAGAAAGCATCAATATCATCTTTACATACTTCAGGGACGCTACTATCGTTCTTAATATTATATAGGAAGCTATAATAGTCAGCAAATGAAATTTTTTGAGGTTCATAAAGTTTATTATTATTAGGGAGAGTTAGATATGAAATTCTGAATTTGACTTGTAGAAGAGTGAAGAAATCAGGTGATACCTTTTTCAGGCTAACTGAGTATATTTGATGGTGAGCTTTCGAGAGTACTAGCTCCCTTCTTCAGACATGATGTTATACAAGAACTTAAAATTTACAGACTTTTTATACACAAAAGACATGGACCTCAAAGGATCTTAGAATTCTTAAAAATAACAAAATGCAATATAAGTAGACAAGTCATTTACAACAGGTCAAGAAATAAACTTGTGAGGCATGACGGAGGTGTGGTGTGCAATGTGGTGTATCTGATTATGTGTATGCAATGTCCCATCACAGGCCTCTATGTGGGGGAAACAGGGCAGAGACTCAGCCAGCGCATGAACTCATACAGATTCACTATTAATAACAGCAGAACTGATCTTCCAGTGGCACAACACTTCTCCAGAGATGACCATTCCATTGAAGATTTGAAGATTATGGTTTTAATGGGACATTTTAAGATGCAGAGGGAGAGAAAGGAGTGGGAATTTAAGTTAATGCAATAATTTCAGACTGTGCAAAATGGGCTAAATATTCATGCCAGCTTTATGTCAAACTATGTTTGAACTGTGAAAGCCACAAATTACACCTGATGGCTGCGAGATAAGAATTACTGACCCCTCCGTCATGCCTCACAAGTTTCCAGATAGTTGATTTCTTGACCTGTTGTAAATGACTTGTCTGCTTATATTGCATTTTGTTATTTTTAAGAATTCTAAGATCCTTTGAGGTCCATGTCTTTTGTGTATAAAAAGTCTGTAAATTTTAAGTTCTTGTATAACATCATGTCTGAAGAGCTAGTACTCTCGAAAGCTCACCATCAAATATACTCAGTTAGCCTGAAAAAGGTATCCCCTGATTTCTTCACTCTTCTACTACTTTCTATGGCTAACACGGTACAACATTATACTACTATGGATTTGACTTGTACATTTTTAACTCTTCTGGTGAGAAGTTTACCTGGCCTATCCCCCTGTAAAAAAAAATATCTACTTTGTTTAAACAATGCTCATATTGTTGCAGTTGAACTTTACAGAGTTGATGGCGAAGGGAGGTTAATTCGCCTTTATTGTCAGTAGAGGGTTGAGTTTGAACCAGGATTCAAAGAGTCTGATTTTATCTAAGATTTCGTTGATGCATTTCTCCCTAATACGTCTATCTCTAGCTGAAATTTTCATAAGTATTGCCCTTGCATAAGCTTTATGTGAGCACCATAGAGCTTCCTCTAAGGGGACTGAAGCGAAATTTATCTAAAAAATGTCTGTAAGTGATTTAGTAATTTCTGCAGTGTTTTTAGTAGATTTGAGGAGAAAATGTTTAAGCCGCCATGGAGAGTGAAAGGGGATAGGGGAATGGTCCCTTAATGTCGAAAAAATCGGTGCATGGTCCGACCATGTTTTAAACTCAATATTCGAATTAGACACTGCCAATAATGCTTGTTGGTTGAGCAGGAAAAATTCAATTCTAGAATGGGAATTTCTAGCTGCTTAATAGGGAGTAAAATCTACTGCACTTGGGTGTGCATATCGCCAGGGGTCATGCAGGTTTTCTTCTAAAATTAAGGTGTTAAGCTCTGTAGCAGACTTGGAACAACCACTAGATCTATCTTGTGTGTCAATAGTGTATCTTATAAAGATTGATACCCCAGTCCTTTTAAAATCTCTAACGGAGTGGAACGAGACCGGAAATTTTTTATGATGGAGTCTGTGGGTGGCTTTTTTTAACAGATGTGTCTCCTGGACACACACCACATCTGCCCGAGACTTCAAAACGTCCCTCCACAGTAGCGACCGCTTAAATGGGGAATTAAGACCGTTAGTGTTTAAAGACATAAATTTTATACTCAATCAAAAAAATACAGATGTCGTATATGCTGTTGATGTTCACAATGTAGTACATAGTTGAAAAAACCTTTTGATTAAATGCAATATGGCAACAATAAACCAAACTGTTAAAGATAAAAACAGTAACCAATGCAGGCATTAAAACTGTCCAGAGCAAGAGAAAAAAGATGCAATGTATTGGAGTTTCCTTAATTACGGAAAGCAAAATTGGGGCAAGTCTTTGCCTATCTCTGAGAAAAGTAGGAGATTAAGTAAATGCAACGGACTTAAGAGAGTCCCGAACAAAGGAGAATAAGAAACTGCAGTAAAGGTATATACGTTCAGTCATTAGAACGAGGGCGGGATCGGTTATGTTTTTCCGACCAAAGCGGGGTGATAGCTTCCGGTCTGGATCTGGGTTTTTTCAAAGGTGTGGAGTTGGGTGAAGACAGTAGGTCCCAAGACGAGAGGACTTCTCTTGCATGAGATGGGGTAGTGCATATAGTTGTAGTGCTGTCCTTAGTTATGATTAACTTCACCGGGAATCCAATGGTAAGTGATATTGTGATCACGCAGGACTTTAGTAAAGAGAGCAAATTCTCTATGTTTGATCATCGTTCCCGCAGATAAGTCAGGGAATATTGAAATATTGGCAAATCTCGCTGGGAGGGGAGGATGATTTTGTAGTGCTTTTAGGAAGGAGTCTTTGATCGTGAAAAAAATGGATTCTGACAATTACGTCACGCGGTATTGAGGGAGCCAGATGCCTTGGTTTCGGCAAGCGGTGGATGCGATCGATCATAAGCTCTATTTGAGACGCATCGGGGAGCACAATCGCTAGATGGTCAATCAAAAAGGGAGACAATTCTTCAGAAGAAACTAATTCTGGAACGCCTCTTATATGGATGTTGCTTTCTCTGGATCTATCATCCAGGTCGAGCAACTTTGAAGACAATCATTGTACCTCCTCCTCCAATTCCACGTTCGCATCTATCAGTAAGTTATGAGGTGGCAAATTCTGCCATCTTCTTCTCAATGTGTTCAGTCCTGGAGACTAAGGACTGGATGTCTGTTTTTAATTCTGTCATCATCTGCATAAAGCCATTCTGCAGACTATCCCGGAAGGATGCAAAGAGTTTCTGTATAGTAGCTTCCATTGAAGAAGGATGGTCAGCTGTGTTCTGCGGGTCCATATAGACCGACTCAGGATGAGACAGCGAGGATGACAATTGAGAAAATATATTTTGGTTGTCCCAAGATCAGCGTGCAGGAGAGGTATGTTGAAAAAATTCAGTGAGCTTTGCAGGTTTTGATCTTGGATTCTTTTTGCTGCGCTTCTCATTTTTTTCCGTTTAATAAAGGTAGACATGTAACAATAGCTGTATGGAACTATGGAAAGAATTTTTTTTTCTTCCTGCGCTGATGTCCAGCAATTAAATCTCTCTCCAGAACAGCTAAAGTGTGTTGACAGAGGGGATGAATTAGAGTTACTGGGGGATGTTAAAAGGTATCCCTAGGCAGCGTAAGATTTCTAACTGAGCCAAGAAAGTTAGCAGAAACATTATCTGTGTTGTTGTTGCTGCTCCCAAGGTGGCTAGGCATCATTGTTAGCAGGAGGAAGGTAATATAAGACTTTTATACACTGAGGGGGCCAGTAGGTATCAGAAAGCTTCAAAAGTTAACACTTTCAGTCCCTGCAAACAGAATAATGCTCCCTGATTTAAATGGTGCCTTCCCTATTGTGTAGGGTAATGGGCAAAGCAGAGCAGCCTTTATAAAGATGATTTAGGTATGTCCCTTGCCCCAGTGTAGGACTTATCTGGCGTGCGTTAGTAGCTCCCCGGCCTCCGAAACGATCACCGCCAGCCTCTGTTGCCTGCTAGCTTCATCGGGCACTCTCCCGGCCGTGGTCCACGTTGTCTCGCGCTTTATTGCCGACGAAGTGCAGGAGGGAGCCGCTGACCTGGATTCCCGCGCTTGGTAGCGTGTCCGGGCGCTCCCCTCTTTCTCCCGTCTAGGCCGCGGATGTTTCAGGGCTCGTTTCTATAACTCTGGTGGAAGTTCCGGGATCATTTCGTTCCCAGGTGGTGCCGGAATACCCCGCTGTCCCGCCCTGCTATTTTCTGTGCAGTATAAGGCTTAGTTTAGCCGCGATAGCTGTTCTCCGTCGGAGCTCCTCACTTAAACGATCGGCACCATTGCCAGCCAGGCCACGCCCCCACTGGCCTGATCTCTTATAAAACCATTTGAATGCTATGTTATGTATCCATTTTCATTCATATACTCCAGAATAGCTTATCTTACAATATTCTCAAATATTTTATCTATAAAAGGAGATGAAGCAAATAACTTTTTAATTACCTGACTTACGCTTTAAAAAAGTCAACCACTATTTATTAATTTTATTTAGTATGTACCGTAAAAATTATAAGATGCTGCTGGTAATAGTAATAATGGAGAAGCCCTTCTTCATAAAATTACGGTTACCTGGATATCAGGGTCACAAGATATATGTATGCTGGTCATATGACTCTTTAGATCATACAGTTACTCCATGATACTATTACTATTAATGGACAGGAATGTGGGCTGTACCATTCTTCTCTATAGATAGGGCTCTGAATATAAAAGAGGTACAGAACCAGAAACAGTGGTACCCCGTTATACGCTATTAATCCATTCCAGATCTTTGGACTGATACCAAACTGGATGCATATCATACTTTTCCAATAAGAAATAAAGGGAGAATAATTAATCTGCCTGTAACAGAGAGGAGTTTGAGCTGTAGCGGGCTGTCAGTATTTTAGCACAGCTAGATCATGACTCTGAGGAGTTCCGAACCACCTCATACACACAATTGCATACTCGGAATGAGCAGACTACCATGCAATCTATCCCCCATGTAAGCCGGAGTAGGAGATAAGAGGATTGGGTGTAAAGATGCGGGGGACATGGCGGCAATAGAAGTATGACACTTATGAGAGGACTGGTAATAGAAGCTGTGTGGAGAGTCTGTGTGCGACCAAAGCAGCTCTCACCTGCCATTAAAAAATTGACACTTAGCAGTCGTTCTGGGTTTAATTGCTAACCTCAGGATGGTTTATTTTAGCCAAGATAGCTCCTCTGTTACACATCCGCTGCCATGCAGGTCCAGGTCCTGATAAAACAGGTTCATCAGAGGAAGAGATTTGAGCAGATTTTAGATCTGCTAGAAGATATATACAGACATGTCATCAGAGGCTGAGCTGTGGAAGCAATTCTTTGCCAGACACCAGCAGAAAGAAAAAACCCTTTCACAGCATGCTAATGGCCTCAAGATTTTAATCCCGGCTGCAGAGGAAAAGAAGAAAAGGTTGTTTTTTTGCAAGTAGAGATGCTGTGAGAGCCCCACCGAGTCCCAACTAAAAAAAAATAACCTTGTAGGGCAGGTCGAGCTGGTCTCATTGACCCCTTTTATGAGGTATGAAAGAGGCATTTCCCTTAAAAAAAGGAGGAGCAGGTATGGGAAACAGGGGAAAATTTGGGCCCCTTTGGCACCCGGGTCAGAAAGACTACATTTGAAGCGCGGCTTTTCCCTTGAAAGAGGCATTTGCCGTAGGGGAAAAGTTTTTTTAAAAAAGCAGAACAAACAGGTGGTCACCATCCCAAACCAACCGCCCATTCAATACTTTATGTCCCTTCGGAACCTTCCAATGCTGGGTGTTGCTGGGAGGGACCAAAACCCGAAAATGTAGGGGTTGGCAAACAGAAAGAGTTTTGGGGGATTTAAAAAACTAAAATGCAATTGCCAGACTAAAAAATGATTTTTCCCGAGTTCATGTGTGAGTATGTGGGGGGGGTCCCATTGGACGTGAGTTGGGGGTTATTTGGGGGGATGATAGTTGGGTAGGTGAGTTGGGTTGGACCTACCAAAATTTTACCTTGCAATTTTTCTATTCCTGAAAGGGGAAAACCTGGGCAAGATTAAGGGCCCCCACCTGTCAGCCCCCTACCTCTTTGCAGGGTTGATGGGGGAAAAGGAATTGCTGAAAGGAGGTAACGGGTTTGTGGCTGAATCAAAGCCAGTATTGGAGTTAAATCCCAGGGACATCCTAGTCCATTCAACTTTACGCAGGCCCTTAATGTTCCGGTCCAAGCATGTACAGCCGTCAGTTGGGCTTTTGGAGGTTTGTTTGAACCCCCGTCCTGTACATACATGTGCCCCCAGCCTAAGACCCTCCTTCCTTCCCATTGGCCCTTTACAAAAGCCTAAGGGAGGGGGAGTGTTTTGGGGGGGCTGGTTACTGAAATCTAGGAGTAGCGTTGGGTCCCATTTTGCAAGGTTCATCAGGGGAAAGAGTTTGAGAGATTTGATCTGCTAAAAGATATATACAGAAATGTCAAAGGGCTGAGTGGGGAAAAGAATTTCTTTCCCAGACACCGCAGAAAAAAAGAAACCTTTAAGCATGCTAATGGCCTCCAAGAGCTAATGCCGACGCTGCAGAGGAAAGAAGAAGAAGGTCTGTTCTCTTTTGCCAAAGTAGAGATGCTGCTGAGAGACCCACCGAGTAGCCAACTAAAGAAAATAACCTTGTAGGAGCAGGTCGAGCTGGACTCTCAATTGACCCTTTATGAGGTAATGAAAGAGGCCATTACCTTAGAAAGGAGGAGCAGGTATAGGCAACAGCAGAGACATTGGCTCCAGTGGCCACCCGGGTCAGCAAGACTACATTTGAAGCGCGGCTCTTCCTTGAAAGAGGCACTTTGCCCAGTAGTGGAAAGTTTGTTTAAACAAGCAGAGCAACAGGTGTTCACCATGCCAAACCCAACCAGTCTCAATTCAATACTTTATGTCCCATCAGGAACCTCTCCAATGCTAGGAGTGTGGCTGGGAGGGACACATAACCAGATAATGTCAGGGGTCTGGACAACAGAAAAGAGTTATCAGGACTTTAAACTAAAATGGCACATTGCACAGACTGCAACTGATTTTTACCCTGTAGTTCATGATGTGAGTATTGTAGGGGGAAGTCCCATTGTGACTGTGAAGATTAATGGGTATAGTTAAGGGACTGATAGATATGGGTCAGGTGAGATTGGTAGACCTACCAGAATTACCTTGCAAGTTTACTATATCCTGAAAGTGGAACCTGGGTAAGATTAAGGGCCACCACCCTGTCAGCACCATACCTCTTTGCAGCTGTTGATGGTGGATATGAATATGCTGCAGGAGGTAAACAGAGTGATGGCTCAGAATCTAAGCACACAGTATTGGAGTTAAATCCCAGAGGACATCCTAGTCCATTCAACTTTACAGCAGGCCCTTAAATGCTTCCAGGTCCAAGCATAGGTACAGCCGTCAGTTGGGCCTTTTGGAGGTTTGTATGAACCCCCGTCCTGTACAGTACATGTGCCCACCAGCCATAAGATCCTCCTTCCCTTACCAATAGGCCCTACACACAGCCTACAGGGAGTGGCAGTGCTGGTGGGGCTGGTACTGCATCTAGGAGTAGCAGTTGGGTGCCATCTTGGCAAGGTTCAGTAGAGGAAGAGTGCTGGTGAAAAACATGAACATCAACGGATATGATGTAGAACTCGAGCCTTAACAGAGCTTGGCAGAGATTTACCATGTATATGATGTACAACTTCCTGAAGGACCCGCCTGGAAAGTGGAAGGAAACTGTTCCACTGCATACTCTGAATAAGCAGGTAAAGAACTATAAGCAGAACAGCTTGAATTTTAATGTCTGTGGCAGACTCTGGGGGAAAGAGGAAGCCAGTTGACGTTAGTCAAACAAGGTAAGTTGAGAGCAGTACAATTGAGACACTTTCTGGGGTTTATTTGGGTGTTACCATAGGTTTCTAGAGGATTTTGTGAAGATCCCAGCACCTATACACCAATGACTGCAGGAGCAGCCCCTGAAGTGACAACAAGAAGACGACTAAGCTCAGATACGGCCGCAGAACAGGCCTTCCAGACAGTTGTAACCCAGGCTATCCTGGCTCATAAGAACTACCACCTAATAATTGTTTTGCAATTTGAAGGGTCTAGGAGCTGTACTTACCCAAGTCCAAGCAGGAAAAGAGAGAGTCATTGCTTATGCAATTCAGGCATTAAGGGAAAAATGAAAAGAATACCAATAATTACAGCTCCTTCAAATTAGAACTTTTTAGCAGTGGTATGGGTCATGACTAGAGATGGGCGAATTTCTCAAAAATTCGTTTAGCCGACTTTGTCGAATTTTCCGACAAAATTAGTTTCGGTCCGAATTACTTTGGGACAAATTGCATCAAAAAACAACTATTTCCAGGCTGTAAAGAGCCTTTAGGGTGCAGTAGAACGTTGTGCCATGCTTAAATATGCAGAGGGAGCTTGGTTTGGTCTTCATACAATGTTGTGTTTTAGTGTGACACACATATGACTGCCGCCGTTCTTAGAATCGCTTCACTATAAAATTCCCTGGGCACTTTAGAGGGCAAAACTGACCAAAAAACTGAAGCGGGAATGTAGCCTGATAAAGTCATGGCAGCACCAGCAGGAAAAAAACAAGCTGATGGCTCAGCTGGCAACATCAGTAGGCCACAGAGTGGCACAGTGACAGAGTGTGGAGGTGATGGCAGCAGCCACAGCAGCATGAGGTCAGAGAGGGGCACAATGACATTCTGGAGGTGGCAAAAACAGGAGTAGGTCAGAGAGTGGCACAATGCCGGCGTGAGGAGGGCACGGCAACAGCCACAGAAGCAGCATGAGGTCAGACAGTGGCACAATGACAGAGTGTGTAGGTAACGGCAGTAGCCACAGCAGCAGCATGAGGTCAGACAGTGGCACAATCAGATTCTGGAGGTGGCAAAAACAGGAGTAGGCCACAGAGTGGCACAATGTCCGAGTGTGTAGGTCACGGCAGCAGACACAGCAGCAGCATGGGGGTCAGACAGTGGCACAATGACAGAGTGTGTAGGTACGGCAGCAATCCAGCCAGCATGAGGTCAGACGGGCAAAATGACATTTGGAGGTGGCAAAAACAGGAGTAGGCCACAGAGTGGCACAATAACACAGTGTGGAGGTAAGGGGAGGAGCAACAGCAGCACATGAGGTCAGACAGTGGCAAAATGACGAGTGTTTGGTTACGCAGCAGCCACAGCAGCGATGAGGTCAGACGGGGCACAATGAATTCTGGGGGTGGCAAAAACAGGAAAACCCCACAAGGGGCACAATAAAACCAGTGTGGGGCACGGCGAAAGCCAAGCAGCAGCATAAGGTCGCAGTGGCACAAGACACAGTGTGTAGGTAACGGGGGTAGCCACAGCGCGCATGAGGTCAAACAGGGACAATGACATCTGGGGAGGTGGAAAAAACAGGAGTAGGCCAAGAGTGGCCAATGACACAGTGTGGAGGGCCGGCAGCAGCCCAGCAGCAACATGGGGTCAGACAGTGGCACAATCACTTTTCTGGAGGGGAAAAAAAGGAGTGGGCCACAGAGTGGACAATGACACAGTGTGGGGGCACGGCAGGAGCAACAGACAGCATGAGGTCGACAGGGGCACAATGACAGAGTGTGTAGGTCACGGCAGCAGCCAAAGCAGCGCATGGGGTCAGCAGTGGCCAATGAATTCTGGAGGTGGCAAAAACAGGAGTAGGCCACAGAGTGGCACAATAACACGTGTGGAGGTAACGGCAGGAGCAACAGCAGCAGCATGGGTCAACAGGGGCCCAAAATGACAGAGTGTGAGGTTAGGGGGCAGCAGCCCAGCAGCAGCATGGGGTCAGACAGGGCAAATGACATTCTGGAGGTGGCAAAAAAGAGAAACCCACAGAGTGGCACAATGACACAGTGTGGAGGGACGGCAGCAGCCACAGCAGCGCAAAAGGGGTCAACAGTGGACAATGCAGAGTGTGTGGGTCACGGCAGCAGCCAAAGCAAGCATGAGGTCAGACATTCTGGAGGTGGAAAAAAAACAGGAGTAGGCCACAGGGGGGAACAATAAGACATGTGGAGGAAACGGCAGGAGCAACAGCATAGATGAGGCAACAGTGGCACAATGACAGAGTGTTTGGTTACGCAGAGCCACGCAGCACATGAGGTCGACAGTGGCAAAACCCCACAGCAGCCGCGGCAGTAGTACGGGGCGCTGAGGAACCCCCGGCACACCTGTCGGGGAGAAATACCGCACATAGCAGCTCCCAACTGATAAGAGGATTTCTCTATAGTATTTGATTTGTCCTCCCTCTCCATAGCGGGGAAAAAGGCCCCCATTTTGGCCCGGCCCGGGGGTCCAATAGGGTGGGAAACCAAAGATCCTCTGCCGGATGCTGATATTCGGCGTCACAGCCCGAATATCAGCATTCTGGGGGCCATCTCACAAGGGGGACCTGAGGGATCCCCGCCTCCATCTCCATATATACTGCCACGGGCTTGGGCATCTGCCCATCTTCCCCCATCTCCTTACTCCTCCAGCTGTCCTTCTCCTCCTCTCCTTCCCTGGGGAGAAAAACCATATTTCACCCGCAAAAACTTCTGCTCCCAAAGTCCTCCTCCTCCTCCCCCTTTTTAGTCCCCCGATCATTGGGCGGATGTATCGCGATGCTCCAGTCCCCCGCCCCAGACAGATTTTTCAGCATCTGTTCCAGGAATGAAGCGTGGAATGCGTTTTTTCATCCGTAGTCCTGGCGACTGACAAAAAACGTGGCCTCCTCAAATGGGCCCCAGCAAACGGCAGGTGTACGCATGAGCTGCCCCTGGCTGACATCAAAATTAACAGGGGAGTACCCGCGCCTGGATCATCAAAAATTTCGTTAAGGGGCCCTTTTTTTTGTTATACTCGGTCCAACAGTGCAGCTGAATTCCAATGGGTGGAAAATCGCATATAGCGTGTGTGGGGGGGCCGTTCTGCCGCTGTAATCGGGAAGGGTGTTCCTGGCTTTGTAGGAATGGATGAAGGCATGCACTTTCCCGGCCCTTTTCAGAATCTTTAAAGATCGGTGGAAGACTTCAGGAACCTTTTCAAAACCCAGATTGAACTGTGCGCCATGCAGGGCGGGGTACCATCCCTCCTCGGTGCAGCGCGGACCCCATGTTCCTCCCTTGTCCGTCACCATGGTTCCGATTTGCAGTTGGGCGGAAGAAAGCCACACATCGATTTCTTGCTGCATGACGCGAAGCAGTTTCTCCCCTGTGTGACTTCGTTCGCCGAGGCAAGCCAGGTGTAGAACTGCGTGACATCACCGTGCCCTACACATGTGGTCTGATGGAGCAGTACTTGTGGAGGCTGAGTGGTGGTGGTGGCGGTGGAGGAGGTGGAGGGGGGAATTGGGGCCAGGAAAGCCGCAGTTTGACAACGTGGAGGAGAAAGCGGCGGTTCTCCGGGTCCAAGTTGTGTTGGTTGCCCTGGGCAGGAAGCACATTCACCTAGTGACGGTTAAAGGGACAGGTAACTGGCCCCTGACCGTAGTTACAGCTCCAGACGTTCCGCGCTGCCGGTGCACCTTGGAACAAAACCGATAAGCTCAAGGACGGGGCCCACCTCTGTTCTACATATTTTGAAGGGCTGGTACTGCCTTTTTTGGAAAATAAATTATGGCTTGGAACTCTCCACCTCGGCTCGGCACAGGCCATTAACTCTCTGAACGGTGCAGAGTCCACCATTGAAAAACAACGTTTCTTTTACTTAGTACAACTGCAGAAAAATACTTAAGTTAACCCTTGGATGTAAATTGCACAAAAGAAATGTGCTGCCAGAAATTACCAGCTTTGTAGCTTGTTAAAAAGGCGTGTATTTTACGGAGCACAACAACAGAAAAACTCGTAATTAACCTTCAGATATGAATTATGCTACAGGCAAAATTTCTTCTTTGGCGTTGAAAAACACCGTTTCTTTTACTGACCACAACAGCAGAAAAACACTTAATTAACCCTAGGATATAAATTGCGCAAAAGAAGTGAGGTGCCAAAAATTAAGTGGTATTTGGATTGTAAAAACGTGTTTCTTTAAATGAATAAAAACAGCAACAGGCTTAGATAAAACCCTTGGTATTAATGTGCTCCAGAATGAGAAGATAGCATTAAAATGTATATGCAGCTGAATTGGACGCACACTGGACTTCAATTCCCAATACCCACAAAATTAGAAGTAAGAGAAAACAGTCTCTGAGACAAACTGTGACACCCCAAAAAATCGCTGTATAAAAAGTTAGTTCTTTAGTATGATTTTTCATCATCATCAAAGCAGCAGCTTCCTACACAGCACAGTGGAAAGCAGTGTGAACTGCCAGCGTCGGCTCGGACTTATATAGTGCGGTGACGTCACAGAATCCCTCCGGTCTCTGATTGGCTTCATCTCTACGCCTTTCTTCCTCCCAGACTTCTTTGCCTCATGTAGCGCCATGTGCTCACAGCCATTTTATCAATTAAAAACACGCTTCGTTCCCGCGAATCACCCCAAACTTCGACTTCATTCAGAATGGAAGATTTCCTTTAATTCTAAACTAATTCCACTTCGTTAGAATGGATTCACCCATCTCTAGTCATGACAGAGAAGTTTGCTGAGCTTCAAATGGTATCTCAATTCATGTAGGTGATGGATGACAACACGCTGGTACATTTGGAAACGGCTAAGCTGAGGGCCTGGCGTTGGATGGCCAGTCTCAGTAAGTTCCTCATCAAAACTTGATATAGGCCAGGCAAAGACAATGGGAATGCAGATGTCTTATCTAGATGTCATGCACAAGGACCTTGTGATGAAAGGCCTCACTTTTACGTCCAACTACGAAAGTTGAAAATACCTTTTGCAGGATGTTCAATGGCTGCTGAAGTTCTGGGTTGGCTGGGATGGAGTATCTACCATATATCTACATTATGTATGCATTTCTTAAATGTCTCTATTTTTTATGGTATTAAAAGGCTTATAAATTTAGTTACACTTTTTTTCAAAAAATGTGTTTGTTTAGGGATCAGTCCAGTTCTGACATGGCTTTGAGGAGCCTGTATGTTAGGCACCCCAACAAGTGATTTAATCTAAGAAACCGCACCCCTTAAAGTATTCAAAAAATTATTTAGGAAGTTGGTGAGTTCTCTAGGTCTTTCACAGGAATTAAAGCAAAGTAGAGGTGAACGTTTCACATTTTTTTTTGCAGTTTTTCAATTTTAATCCATAATTTACTGGAACACAGTAGATGTTAACAGAGAAACACAACTCAGTATTGATTTTTTTATTCTGCCATTTTTAGAAATATTTCTTTTATGACATTAGTGCCCATACTGGATTTTAGGGTCTCATTTTCATTAGGACCCCCATTATGTAGGGCCAGATTCTCGCCATCTTTGCCAACATATGTGTCCTCTTTTGAGGACATCTATCTGTTTGGCGATGGCAACAGGTTTTTGAACCATATTAAATGGTACTGTTACATTGATGACCTGTTGCTATTATGGATTGGACCCTCTGAGATCATCGTTGACTGTCACTTATTTGAATACCAATACTAGAAACTTGTGTTCCATGTTCAATTTCCTCACTAAATCCATTGATTATTTGTACGTGTATGTGTGCTGCTTGAGAAAGGCCACAGTGTAGTGGCTGAAACGTTGCATTTTGTACTCCTTATGGAATAAAGAGTTCCTGTTTTAATCCATCTGGTGCTGCCGTTCGCATTCTTCTATTCCTGTCAGTCTTACATGTGACATCATGTCATCCGAAACACCAAATAATATCCCACTGGGTGAATTATGTAGATTAAAGAGAAATTGTACCGAACCTGTACAATTCCAACAATGTCAGGAGGAGTCATGTCTAAAATTTAAACACCACGGCTATTCTCAAAATATTTTGGAAGACAGACACCAATAAAATCGCTATTCTAGAAAGAAGGGATTTGATTAGGAATAACAGGGTTAGAACACAAGGCGATCGTAATATGATCACAGCAGGCAGTATCATAAAATCATTGATATTGTGAGAACACAATTGCCTTTATTAATTGTAAATAGTGAGATTAAGAAAGTGTTGCAACTAGAGATGGGCAACTTGATTCTAACAAAGTGGAATTCGTTTAGAATTTCAAGAAAACTTCGATTCTGAACAAAGTCGAAGTTTGGGCTGATTTGCGGGAACGAAGTTTGTTTTTAATTGATAAAATGGCTGCGAGCACATGGCATTACATGGGGCAAAAAAGTCTGGGAGGAAGAAAGGCGTAGCCTACATGACACGTGCGGAGATGAAGCCAGCCAGAGATCGGCGGGATGCTGTGACGTCACCGCACTATATAAGTCCGGGCGCGACGCTGGCAGCTCACACTGCTCTCACTGTGCTGTGTAGGGAAGGTGCTGCCGCTGCTGCTTATGATATCTCATACTAAAGAGCTCACTTTTATACAGCGATTTTTTGGGGGGTGTCACAGCTTTTCTCACAGACTACTTTTCTTACGTTCTAATTCTGATTTTGTGGGGTATTGGAACTGAAGTCCAGTGTGCATCCAATTCAGCTGCATATACATTTTAATGCTATCTGCTTCAGTTCTTGAGCACATTGAAAATCCAAGGGTTATCAAAACCTGTTGCTGTTGTATTCATTTAAAAAGAAAGAGCGTTTTTCCAATCCAAATACCACTTATTTTTGGTTCTCTTTTTTTTGCGCAATTTAGACCAGGGGGTTAATTAGCAGTTTTTTGTGTTGTGGCTTTAAAAAGAAAACTTTATTTTTCCCCGGGCAAAAAAAGAAATTTTCCCTGTGCATAATTATATCCAAGTATAATTACAGTTTTTCTGTTTTGTTTTCCATAAAATCACGCCTTTTTTAAAACGCTACAAAGCGGGAAATTTTTGTTGGCAGCACATTTTTTTGCGCAATTTCATCCAAGTTAACTAAGTATTTTTCTGCAGTTGAAATTTCAAAAAAAAGAAAAACATTCTTTTTCACCCCCAAAAAGAAAAAATTTTGGCTGTAGCAAAATTTAAAAATCCAAAGGTTAATTCGGTTTTTCTGTTGTTGTGTTCCCCGTAAAATATACGCCTTTTTATAACACGCTAAAAAGCAAAAAATTGTTGCGGGGAAACTTTTCTTTTGCCAATTTACACCCAGGGTTAACTAAGTTTTTCTGCGTTGTACAGTAAAAGAACTTTTTTTAAAACCGCCAAAGAAAAAATTTTTGGTTTTAGCATAATTCTTCCCAAAAGGTTATTATGAGTTTTTCTGTTTTTGTTTTCCCGTAAAATAACCCCGTTTTAAATCACAAAGTGGTAATTGTTGAGCAAATTCTTTTGCGAAATTTTACCCCAAAGGGGTTAAACAAATTTTTTTTCGGCATTGAGTCAGAAAAGAAAGGGTTTACACCCCCCAAAGAAGAATTTTTTGGGCTGTAGCTAATTATACCCCGAAGGTTAATTATGATTTTTCTGTTGTTGTTCCCGTAAAATTACGCCGTTTTAACCTGCTAAAAAGCTGGTAATTTTGGCACCCACTTTCTTTGCGCAATTTAATCCAAAGTGTTAACTTAAGTATTTTTCTGCATTTGTTTTTAAAACCGCCAAGAAGAAATTCTGTACTAATTATACCCAAAAGGTTAATTAAGCCGTTTGGGTTTTTTTAAATTCATAAAATACACGGGTTTTTTTTTAAACCCCCCACAAAAAATTTTTCCTGGCCCATTTTGTGGGGGAAAATTTATATCCAAGGGTTACCCCAAGCTTTTTTTATGGGTTTTTGGAGTCAAATACGGGGTTTATTTAAATACAATATTTTCATTAAACAGAGTCTGCACATTTTAGAACAAACATATGTCAGAAGAGGAGGCAGGCTCTTCACAGAAAGGGGCAGGGGCAAAAACATTCCGGGAGCAGGACGGGTCGCAGCAAGAAAGGGGACGTTGCAGCATGGGTCACCGGTGAGGCCGAAACTCCCCGGTGTCTTAGGGGCCCGTGTGTTGTTACAACCCCAATGGTTCTTGATTGGGTTTGACTGGGGTCATCCACTTCCCCCCAGGACATCTGACAACCCCACCCAAGAGTGGGTGGAACGTCAGACACAACCCTTATTTGGGCAGGGCCCCCGGGAGCGGGTAGGGCCCTCCCCTGTCCTCAACCCGCCTCTGTCCCATCGGGTTCCCCCAGCCAAGATCACTATGGGCTGGGCTCAGCCCCACAA